>JACEFZ010005302.1:0-96056 GCA_014155875.1 Cepaea nemoralis
GGAACTTCAAAACCCGGGGCCCCCCTCAAAAATTATTTCATTTTGAAATTCCGGTGTTGAAATGTTTCCTGCTACAAATGGGGGTTTTCCTTCAGTCTTGTTTTGTATAAAATTTAAACGATTTGGGGTTTTTAAATTCTGGTCGTTTGACTCAACTATTTTCAAAACACTTTGCATATCTGTTCTAGTTTCCCGTAAACATCTTGGAATTTTTAATTTATGCAAATCAAATAAAAGTCTCACCCCATTTTTCAATAAAAAATCTCGTCCCAATATCATATTCTATTTAAATCTTTAACCACATGGAACATATGCCTGACATTTATCCCTCCTAATTTCAAATTTATCATCGTTTGTCCTAACACTTCTAATTTTTGTCCCGTTACCGAATGAAGATTCTCCTGAATTCTAAATATTTTACAATTTTTTAACATTCGATATAAAAATGCTTCTTCACGCTAACTTGTGCTCCCGAATCAACTAATGTTCTAACTTTATATTTTCCTATCTGTACTATACATGGCAATACGGCAAGATACAGTATCCAATTTCATAAGAAGACGCCGTTGGAACTACATCGGCCATGTACTCAGAATGGACAAGACAAGACTCCCCTACCAAGCCCTCATATGGTCACCGGTAGGGAAAAGAAAACGGGGAAGACCAAGAGAGACCCTGCGTAGAACCATCATTAGAGAAGGCTCATTCAATGGCCAAGTAAATATCCAAGATCTACAACAGATAGCAGCGAACCGCCAGGCATGGAGAGACAGGACTTCTGCCCTATGCGCCGCCTTAGGCTCAAGAGGAAAGACTAACTAACTAACTAACTAACTATACATGAGCTAGGATCTACCATATTTAATGACAATTGTTTTACCTCGGCTTGTTTTTTATTTCTAAATGTTCTATTATACTCATCCTTTGGGTTTTTTAATATATTGATGCCCTTTTTGGATCTTACTATCCTTCCCTCCTACTGCCGATCCTATTCAGTAAGGCGGGATGCCAATTTCCCTGATTTCCTGACCTTCTAAAATTTCTCTGTATTTCTCCAGAATTCCAATTTGCTGGCTGCCATTTGCAATTCTATTCTGTATACTCGTCTGAACACCTCTACTATTTTGCGTATTCGATGGGCCACTTCTGTTACTACAAAAGCGAAAAATGTGCCCACGTTGGTGACATCCCCAACAAACCACATTCGAGTTATTTGTGTTACCTTCCATGTTTCTTACAGTATTTCTCACTTGTCCTCTTCTATCTTGATTATATACATTCTCGTTTCTTTGCACCAACTGTATTTCTCCTCGTCTTCCTCTCCATCCATGTCTATACTGTCCTATTTCCATAGGTTCTTCAATTCTATCTTCCGAACTACTACCTAACTCTCGTCCTACCCTTAACCTAAACCTCCTCCTCAAGCTTTCCTCCTGTATAGCGATATCTACCGCATGTGACAATCTTGCAGGATTCTCTCTTAATAATTTAAATTTCAATCCATCTGACCTAATCCCATCAACAAAAATCCCTACTAACATCCGTTCCACTTCTTCTGCTCGTACATTCTGTCCCTAAAAATGACTCTTCAGCTAAATTGATTAACCTGTCACTGTATAACTGAACACTTTCTGTGCTGTTTTGTCTAGTCTGTCGCAATACTGAGAATGCGTGTTGTGGATCAGTAATTTCAGCATATTTTCTTGCGAGATCATCTTTAAATTCTTCCCAGGTTTCACCTCCTGCTGCTTCTAACTTTCTTCTAATGTGGTCAGAAACTGGACTTGTACTTGTTCTGTATGCCAAATTCTTTTTCTCTCCATCTGTAGCGTTTACTAAATATGCATGTTTCTCAATAGAAATAATCCATTTCTTAAACTGATTTGCTTGACCACTAAATCTTTCAACATCAGTGCTTATATTTTGTTGTCTTAACACTGCATCCAACCTTGATATTGCCCCGCCAACTCCAGTCATTACCTGTGAAAAATCTTGGGATTCCATCCTAAAATTTATAATTATCAAGCAATATACAAATATTTCAAACATATTAATTTCAAAACCTGCAACAATACATAATCTGTTAATTACTCTAATATTATCTAATTATCTTAACTAAAGCCTCCAATCGAAGATCCTGACGAAGAAATATTCCTGTTTCAACCCTGAATTCTGACACAAGAATTTAAATGACCTCCTGATTCAGAATTACCTACACCACATAAAAAAGGACTCTAATCAAGCTCGTTGAAATGAGCAGAACAACGAAGAGCCTCTGGATTTCTTTCCTTAATAATTCTTTCCAATTATTTCCTGACATTGATTATGCTCGATATCAGGCTCGCAACAAGACTGTTTGATTACTTGCTCGATTACTGTAGATTCCCTTCAAGTTAGTTAGTTAGTTAGTTAGTCGACAGATCATCCTCGTTGCACATCGGACCATTCAGTCCATAAGTGCTCGGATCCCCTCCTCAGCAAATCCCGCAGCGTGTAGCGGCTAACGACGCCAGTTCTGTGTTGGTTTATCAATCTTCTTTGGCTTCCTGCGTAGTGTTCTTGTTTGGCCACCCCTCTTTTAATTTGCTGCTCTCGCAGTCTGGCCATTGTTGTAGATTCACAGTCATCACTTGGTTCTTGCAAAAGTCTCACTTCTCGTAGAGCATTCAGAATGTCAGCCTGGTCCATGGCGCGTCCGCCCTCAACAGTAGCCTCACCTGCGAGCTTGTCAGCCCGCTCATTTCCTTGTACTCCCGCATGCCCTGGCACGAAGATGAAACTAATCTTTGCCAGCCGAGACCGCTTCAGAGGCAGCAACCATTCTCTTCGGATCGACCCCTCCTCTATCCTCTTGATCATGTTCATTGAGTCGCTAAGGAAACAAGCCCTAGTGAATGTCTGTGTCTCGAGCCATGTTATTGCTTTACTTACTGCCATGACTTCCATGGTCAGGCTACTTGTGGTTTCAGTGAAAGCACCAGAGTCCTCCTTCACAATTCTCCCTCCGGCCCGAGCTGTAAAGGCCCATGAGCTTCTCACATGTCGGACGACCGACCCATCTGTGTAGATGACCGCGTCACTGTCTAGCGAATTCTCGAAAATCAACGCTTGTACTTCAGCCTCAACAGCAGCCGGATTTTCTTGTCTGCTTGTTTTCTTGTCAAGTAAGGTCACCTTCACGAAAGCGACAACTGCTCACGACTTCAGCAAAAAAAAACTCACTTTCCAACAGCAATCTGTGATTTTCATATATATATTTCAGCGCAAACGTAATCCAGTCAACAACAATTGGACTTAAAGCTGACGCTATCCAGTCTCTTATTTTCATGTGGGACTCTCGCCATGGTCAGTTTAAATTACTTTATCCAAACCCCGAGTTGAGACAAGTTTCATTTATGCCTTCCTTTAATTGAAGTGACTGTAGAGAGTATTGCAGATCTTGATTTCATAATTATGGAATTTGCACCATAACCTTGACTTCACCTTCAACAGTCCCACGGGTTAAAACTCATAATTTGTACTGATTTTTGATGCAGAACAGCATTACTTGATCTCAATATACCATTTTGCGTTGGTCATTTCTCCAGTTAATTTCATAATTATGTAATAACATCAGTCTTTCAAAAAAAAAAAAGTTTATCAATCAAACCTTTTTTTAGCGCTGTCCTTGAAAATGGATCTCCTTCTTAACCAGGAATCCAGTGAAAACCCAGAACAGCTACCAACAGTCGGCTTTCATCTGTTGCGTTTCTCAATATTTACTTCTCCAGACACCCCAGACATAACCATCTTCTATGACAGTACTCTCTCTCTCCGCGACCTCCCATGTTTCATAAATTCACGGCACCAAATCAACCTGTTATAATAGTGTGACATTACAGGTTAGGCACGTGATCGTACAGGACACAAGTCTTCGCGTTGTTAGAAACATACTTTATTAGCCGAATCGTTCTATTTCAGCCCACATGATGGAGACTCCCTGCTTGGTGTTGACATCTCTTCTCGCTGGCCCCCAAGTGACGTGTGTGTTTTCCTAGATACACTTCTTCATTCGTGCACACACGTTCACTATGGTTTTCCCCCTAGTCAAGGAATGCGCAGCATTCCTTAACTCTTTACTCCTAACCTAATTCCCTCACTGTTACAGGATCTTAATATCTGAAGAGGCATATTATGTTGTAACAAACAACAACAACAACAACTGGGGGTTGAGTGATCTTGAGGTATGGTATCCGCCTCGAGTGCTGGAGGTCCTGGGTTCAAACCCTGGTGAGGGCCAGGTTTTTTTTTCACGTGGACTTCTAGTAACAAAATTTCCCCTGGTCTCTGGGTAGTGAGATCGGATGTCCGTGTGTATTGTTGTGCATGTTAAAAAATCCCTTTGCAGTTTGAAATCGAAAAAGAGTAGCCTAACAGCGCTGCCTGGGCAAAATTTCGAGTTAAATATCTACCTAAAGTATTTCAGGAACCTCGCCGGTCCTATGGAGTTTGTGCACTGAGCTGAGATTCTCTGGACTCAGGCTTGAGTTAGGAGTAGAACGGAGCACTTATGGGTTACACCCGTGTGCCGTGATGTTGATCCGTTGACTAGACTAAACTAAACGTATTATGTTGTAACTGATCATGATTCGGCACAGCACACAGACCAGGTCAGGTTAGGTTTGGTTAATGTTTTCCTCTACAGGTTTGTTGTTGTTGTTGTGCTGCTGGCTTTGAGCTCAAGCGTAGTCCATACACGCTACTTCCAGTAGCACTTATCTGAATTTTGCTTGTGGATTAGCTTTCCCTCTTACTAGTGTCCCTCGCCTTCAGTCAAACCCACTCCGACTTCAAAGGAACTTGTAATTTATGTCCTCAAGTCAAGGATGAGAAGACAATATTTTAGTCCAACTAGCTTGTGTAGAGGTTGAACCTCCTACCTCAGCATCAGCACACCGAATGTTTAAGAACAAGTGCTCTTATCCATTCGGCCACGCTGACCTCCCCTCTACAGGTTTGAGATATTTCATTGTCAGCTCCAAGTTAATAGGAATACTGTCTGTAAGTATCTCACATGAAACTTTGATCTCTGCAGGGAGACGATTCTGTTGCCACTAACACTGACAGGCATGATTGATTCAGTTGACATTGTCGCAAATGTTATGTACAGTGGCCCTTCGGCACAGGCTGGTGCCATCCGATTGGCTGTCTCCAGGGCATTGACTGCTTTTGTTGACGAGGACGTCCAGGAGCAGATGCGATTGGGTAAGTGGTATTTAAGTTTGGAAAGTAGTTTCTTGCAGAAATAAAAAGTTTCGGGTGCAATAGCGAGGTTGATAGAGAACATCACTGGTGATGTCATGAGCACATTTGGAGAGGCGTACGACATCTGGGAAAGTGAGAGAAAGATTGATCACCTTGTCCTCCATACATTCAGGCCTACATTTGGATAGGCGTACGACGTCTGGGAAAGTGAGAGAAAGATTGATCACCTAGTCCTCCATACATTCAGGCCTACATTTGGATAGGCTTATGACGTCTGGGAAAGTGAGAGAAAGAGTGATCACCTTGTCCTCCATACATTCAGGCCTACAAAATGTCATGGTCCTAGCACATTACAGATTCGTAGCGGGGAACCGCTTTGGAAAGATAAAAAATAGTGCATGGAATTGCTTCCATAGAGTCAGCTTCATCTTCATTCCAGGACATGTAGGAGCTGGGGGAAATGAACGAGCTGGTAAACAACCTGGCTCTGAATCCCCTGCAGATGGTGAGCCCATGGATCCTGCCGGTGTTATTAATATCCTTAGAAAGATTTTGACAGCGGAGGACTTTGACGTCAGTGAATCCATATCGTCGAGAGATTTGGTAGAAAGAACTGACACGAGAGCCACAACGGGAGAATGAGGGGGTCTTATCGACCAACACAGAACCGGCACTATTAGCCGCCCGACGCTGATGCATATGTTGGGGGGGAGGGGGGGGGGTGTTACGATCTGAGCATGTATGGACATGTCCGGAGTGCAAGGTGATACCCCAATAGATAACTAACTGAAAACAAATAAAGAAAAAGTTAAACAACCCTTCTCATGCTGTCAGACATACTGGGGGGCTGAGTGATCTCAGGGTATGGTGTCCGCCTTGAGTGCTGGAGGTCCCGGGTTTAAGCCCGGTGACGGCCAGGATTTTTTCACATGGATTCTAGTAACAAAATTTCCCCTGGTCTCTGGGTAGTGAGATCGGACGCCCATGTGTATTGTTGTGCACGTAAAAAATCCCTTGGCAATTGGAAATAAAAAAAGAGTAGCCTAACGGCTCTGCCCGGGCAAAATTTTGAGTTAAAAATCTAGCCAAAGTATTTCAGGATCTTCGCCGGTGCTGCGGAGTTCGTGCACTGGGCTGAGATTATCTGGACTCAGGCTTGAGTTAGGAGTAGAACGGAGCACTTATGGGTTACACCCGTGTGCCGTGATGTTGATCCGTTGACTAAACTAAACTAAACTAAATCTATACTGAGTGTATGGTGTATAAGTAAGGGACCCTTGTCTGTGCTACAAGGTCTGTTGTGTATATGGTGGTAGTCTCATATTTTGATAGACCAATTGACACTCATGGGGAATACATTGTATTGAAATAAATAATGATCACTTGCATATAGTTAAAGAAAAGATAACAAATTAACAAAATCCTACATAAAATAAACCTTTATTTTAAAAAATTATCTTCTGTTATCAGGTCAGTGATTGCTCCCATTAATGAGTTGTAGTGAACACAGAAACCCGAAGCATAGGCCCAAAATTTTTTTTGCAGATCCAAAAATCAAGGATGTGGAACCTAATTTGTTTGGGACCATGCTTAGGGATTTGCCAGCAGATCTTTATAAAAAAATAGCTAGTAAATAGCCTTAAGTGAATGCTGAATCCTGGACGAGCTCCCTAATTTTCTGTCCCAAATCTACCGGTTGACAATAAACAATACAACAAAAATGGACAAGTGACGTAGGTTGCTGTGAAGTTGGAACCGAGAGAGAAAGAAAGAAAGAAACAGAAATGCTGTAAATGAGGGTGGGAACAATGATGCAACCGCATACACAAATGAAGCCTATTAGAATATAACCAGTTCATGCTTCAGCAGGCTGGTTGGGATTAGGCCTAGCTTGGTCGTGTTTCCCACGCATGTTTGAGGTCTTTCATTGTCAGAGGACTCCAACTTAGTGCACATGCTTGAGGTCTTTCATTGTCAGAGAACTCTAGCTCAGCGCCCAAGCATGTTTGAGGTCCTTCATTGTTAGAGGCTTCCAGCTCAGTGCCCAGAAGGCTCACAGTTGTGTTATGTGTTGATTTAATTGTGGTGCTCAGTTTTAGGAGGTGGCCTTGTTTATCCCAGGCAGTCTCCGCGGTGAAGTGGTTACGCTGCCTGCCTCACATTCCAAAGGTTGTGGGTTTGATTCTGGGCCACATCATTTGATTCCCGGGTGTAATTTTCTGAGACTCCCGGGGGTCGTCGCTGGAGCTACGGAGTTCATCTTTTGCGCTAAACTTTTGGCAGGACACTCTGCGGAAAGAGACCAAGCCATGTGGGATTAAACCTGGTGCAATTAAGTCAATACTCTGGCCTTTTAAAGCCCTTTTTTTAAAACACGTGTTTATACAAATGCTATTCTATTGTACAACAGCTGGCCTGCTGACAACTGACCCCAGACGGAGAGAAAGAAAGAAGCCTGGACAGAAGAAAGCAAGAAAGAAGTTCACTTGGTAAGATGATCATTCTTTGACTTATATGTCTGTCTGTGGGCATAGACCGTGAAGTGATTTGTGATAGGAACTGAAATGACGGCACTTGGGGCAGTATGATCTGAACCAATGTAACTGCACTTGGGACAGTGTGACAGGAACCAATGTTAACTTCACTTGGGACAGTGTGATAGGAACCAATGTTAACTTCACTTGGGACAGTGTGATAGGAACCATCTAACTGCACTTGAGACAGTGTAATGGGAACCAATGTAACTGCACTTGGGACAGTGATGGGAACCAATGTAACTGCACTTGGGCCAAGCCTATTAGTACCGTCTCTCTCAGCAGGAGTTGAAAGGTGTGAATACTGGTTTTTCCTTGATATGAGCTAGTTAGCTTAACTTGGACTTCTCCTTGTCTCCGTTCATGAAGTATCAATTGTGCACTCTTTATTTTGGAGTAGGGCCGCACTCATTGCAAACGGGCATCTTCAGATGTGCTTTAATTGACTCCTGTAGGTCTCACAATACAGTCTTGGCACAGACAATTATATCTTAACTCATCATCATCATCAAGTGCCTGGACAACTGGCATGGGTGATCATGCTTCTCCACATCTTGTGATCTCCAACAGCATGCATTATTTCATGCGCTGATACCCCAGGCTGTCAAGAATTGTCAGTCCTCTTCTTCCTCTAGCTATCTTTCCAATTGTTACAGTGTGTTCCAATCTTTCTTTTCTTGTAATGTGGCCAAAAACTTTCGACTGCCTCTTTCTGATATTGTGTCATCTTTGCAACTGAACTCACTTAATCATAATCAATCAATCAATCATGAGGAGGTCGGCACGGCTGAATAGATAAGAACATGTGTTCTTAAACTTCTGGTGTGCTGATGCCGTGTTAAGGGGTTCAACCCCTACACAGGACAGTTGGACTAAAATCTTGACTTCTCATCTTAACTAGTTAGTTAGTCGACGGATCATCCTCATTGCACATCGAACCATTCAGTCCATAAGTACTCGGATCCCCTCAGAAAATCCTGCAGCATGTAGCGGCTAACGACAACAGTTCTTTGTTGGTTTATCAATCTTCTTTGGTTTCCTGCTTAGTGTTCCTGTTTGGTCACACCTCTTTCGTCCTTAACTTCGGGAAGTAAATTACAAGTACCCCTGAAGTTGGAGTGTGTTGGCCTGATGGCGAGATGTAATTAGGGAAAGCTAATCCACATGCAAAATCAAATGTTTTTGTCTGTCTCATCCAATGCAAAGTTCACTTTATTTTATCAGCCAGGCGTAAAGTTACGCACAAAGTGAAGAAAGCAAAGGAGCCTTTTGTACACCTTCAGGTGTACTAGATAAATTGTGCTAGCCCCATATTTCTGTAGACCAGGTGGTACGTAATGGGTGGTGGGGGCCTGTATTACATTATTTCTGGACTTTGCTAAAGTCATAACTGGCATTGTCTCATAAGTATGATCACATGTGCTTTCAAAGTCCCTGTAATAATTGGCTTGCTTCATCTCTCACATAAATTTTTTTTTCTTTTCCACAGGAAAAAGCGGTAGAAACTGCAGCCAGACTCCTGTGTTTACCATTGTGGGTGTAGTTTGTTTGTTTTTAATAAAAGATGAAAATACTTAGTGTCATGTTCATTCATTTCTATGCTGTTAGATTATGCGATGTTAAACAGTGACTGCAGAAGCAGATTCATTCATTGGTTATATACACTCAGTTCTGTTTACACTCGCCTCTCAAACATCAAGAGAAACCAATTCTCTCAGGATCCCATTAAACTTTTTTTTTTTTTTTTTTGCATATCCCTCACAGGACGTTACAGTCAACATCAGCATTTTTCAACTTCTGTTGATGTACTAGGCAGGATTACACTCAGTAGTTTGCCACTGCTTTCTGAGCGACCAGCTCACACACCCCTACCGATTCTCGCGCAGGTTACGTTACTCATAAGAATATCCGGGACTGCGGAGAAAGATGTTAACCCCTAGGCCAGGGAGATTAAAACTACTAGAGGCCAAAAAAAAAAAAAAAGCTGAGAAGAGAAGAGGAACTAGTGAAGAAACATCTAAATAGAATAGAGTGAACTGAACTGCAGGCAGTGCTTCCAGCCTGAAGAATCAGTTGAACACTCACTGTTACAATGCCCCAGGATTAGCTGATCTGTGGCAAAAACTTCTCCCACTAACTCTACACTAGACTTTGCTGTGCTAACTGAGGAGTACTTGCACAATGGGCACATTGACTGGAAGAATGCTGTCATAATGAAGACTGTGTAAAGAATGTTGTGATGAGAGGGCAGACTCATTCTCAAGCTAGGGTCGGATGTATACTAATGTATTTGTGCTGCATGGCAAAATACAGAGATGGAGTTTCTTAGCTAGTGTGAGAGGTTAAGTCATCACCAGGCACAACAGAGCTTATTAAGTAACAACCTTCAGTATGGGAATAGAGATTGAGGCTGTCACTGCAGTACTGAAATGGCTTTGCAATACTTCTCTTACAAAAGAGATCACTGTCTCTGACATTCAATTCAAGCTTTGGAAAGGATGGCTATGACAGGACCTGCTGCCACCTGTGGAGACTTGAAATCTCTGGGAACCGATCTGCTGGCTTCAAAAGTAGTGATCACTGAAGTTGGACAGAGATGATATACCGTGGGTAGTAAATGACAGCCTGATGAATGGTGACACATATCTTGATGAATTTACTCCATTACAGCTGTTAAAAAAGAGGAGAATCGAGAACAGAACTGATTGCAATGACTAGGTGAGGATGGTTTGATTTGTAGCTATCCAGTGTCCTCACTTTCTGACTTCTGCTGGCAGAGACCACGACCTTATGGGTTTGTTTTGAGTACAGTAATATCAAATCTCCTACGTAAATCTTTATAATCGTTTGCCATTATAGTATGTCATGGTATTGATTTTTCTCACTTTAGAGCTGTGATAGATTACACAGAAAGAGTTCCAGTAGATTAATGTTGCACTTGCCTATGGCTGAAAGCATTAATGAATGTGATCAACAGATGAGAATCTCCATACAAATACAAATTTAAAATAGTTAACACCACATTAATGCATACAAATACAGCTTGTTCTCTAAGTAAATATTTTACAACAGATATAACACAGTAAGTCTATCTTGTAAATATTTTACAACAGACATAACACAGTAAGTCGATCCTGTAAACATTAAGACAACGCAGCAAGTCTATTATGTAAACATTTTAAAAAAGACAACACAGTAAGTCCATCATGTAAACATTTTATAAAAGACATAACACGGTAAGTCAATCCTATAAACATTTAACAAAAGACATAACATGGTAAGTCAATCCTATAAACATTTAACAAAAGACATAACATGGTAAGTCAATCCTATAAACATTTAACAAAAGACATAACATGGTAAGTCAATCCTATAAACATTTAACAAAAGACATAACATGGTAAGTCAATCCTATAAACATTTAACAAAAGACATAACATGGTAAGTCAATCCTATAAACATTTAACAAAAGACATAACATGGTAAGTCAATCCTATAAACATTTAACAAAAGACATAACATGGTAAGTCAATCCTATAAACATTTTACAACAGACATAAACCAGTTAAGTCCATCAGGTAAACATCAGACATAACACAGTAAGTCAACCCTATAAACATTTTTACAAAAGACATAACGCAAGTAAGTCCATCAGGTAAACATTTTATATCTGAATGTGCTAAAAAAGAGAATATGTATTCTTGCATAGAAAAACCAGCTGCCCGTATATAATACATGCACTCTTCCAAACATACTGTCTACAGTGAAATAATTATGAGATTTATAGCCATCACTGAGAAACCCAACCAACAAACATAAACTAAAGAGTAAGCATTTAACCATTCACAGCTGGAATAAATAATCCATAGGTACGGCACAAAATATAAAATAATCATCGACTAAATATCAAGATATCTGGCTCACACAACAATTATGAATTGTGCAGTAACTATTGGTACAGCTAGAATCAACAAACACAGAACACTCCCAAAGCGGGAGTCAGATATTCATTGATTCAATGAATGTGTGACTGATACTAGATCATCATTCTTGGGAATATTTTTTTTTTCTGGTGAATGACTGTATAGCTTCCATCTAGTGTTCTTCACAATTTTCTGTTAATCTAGGGTGGTCATAATTCTGGTTTTGAATTACAAGTTTAAAAAGTTGGTGGTCTGTGTTATGTAACCAAAATGAGCTACACATGAAATGTAGGATAAAACATGCACTTTACTTACATGACCAAAATCTAGCTTAAAACATAAAAGGTAGCCTGAAGTTTGGGTTCCAATTATGACTAGTATGAGCTAAACACATGAAAGGTAGCCTGAAGTTTTGGTTCCAATTATGACTAGTATGAGCTAAACACATGAAAGGTAAGCTGAAACCTGGACTTCATATTTAACCAATACAAGCTAAGCACATTAAAAAAGGATTTAAGAGACAAGAGGATCGACTTCATAGCACCAGGTTTTATCCCAGATTGCTCAGTCAACCTTCAAAGCGTGAGGGTAGCAGCATAACAATTTTGTCATGGAGATTCCCCGTTAAGCACATATAAGATAGGCTGAAATTTGGACCCTATATATGATTAGTATGAGCTAAACACATGAAGGGTAGGCTGAAATGTGGACTCCATATAAGACAAGTATGAGCTAAACACATGAAGGGTAGGCTGAAATTTGGACTCCATATAAGACAAGTATGAGCTAAACACATGAAGGGTAGGCTGAAATTTGGACTCCGTATAAGACAAGTATGAGCTAAACACATGAAGGGTAGGCTGAAATGTGGACTCCATATAAGACAAGTATGAGCTAAACACATGAAGGGTAGGCTGAAATGTGGACTCCATATAAGACTAGTATGAGCTAAACACATGAAGGGTAGGCTGAAATTTGGACTCCATATATGACAAGTATCAGCTAAACACATGAAGGGTAGGCTGAAATTTGGACTCCATATAAGACTAATATGAGCTAAACACATGAAGGGTAGGCTGAAATGTGGACTCCATATAAGACTAATATGAGCTAAACACATGAAGGGTAGGCTGAAATGTGGACTCCATATAAGACTAATATGAGCTAAACACATGAAGGGTAGGCTGAAATTTGGACTCCATATAAGACAAGTATCAGCTAAACACATGAAGGGTAGGCTGAAATGTGGACTCCATATAAGACTAATATGAGCTAAACACATGAAGGGTAGGCTGAAATTTGAACTCCATATAAGACAAGTATGAGCTAAACACATGAAGGGTAGGCTGAAATTTGGACTCCGTATAAGACAAGTATGAGCTAAACACATGAAGGGTAGGCTGAAATGTGGACTCCATATAAGACTAGTATGAGCTAAACACATGAAGGGTAGGCTGAAATGTGGACTCCATATAAGACAAGTATGAGCTAAACACATGAAGGGTAGGCTGAAATGTGGACTCCATATAAGACAAGTATCAGCTAAACACATGAAGGGTAGGCTGAAATTTGGACTCCATATAAGACAAGTATGAGCTAAACACATGAAGGGTAGGCTGAAATGTGGACTCCATATAAGACAAGTATGAGCTAAACACATGAAGGGTAGGCTGAAATGTGGACTCCATATAAGACTAATATGAGCTAAACACATGAAGGGTAGGCTGAAATTTGGATTCCGTATAAGACAAGTATGAGCTAAACACATGAAGGGTAGGCTGAAATTTGGACTCCATATAAGACAAGTATGAGCTAAACACATGAAGGGTAGGCTGAAATGTGGACTCCATATAAGACTAATATGAGCTAAACACATGAAGGGTAGGCTGAAATTTGGATTCCGTATAAGACAAGTATGAGCTAAACACATGAAGGGTAGGCTGAAATGTGGACTCCATATAAGACTAATATGAGCTAAACACATGAAGGGTAGGCTGAAATTTGGACTCCATATAAGACTAATATGAGCTAAACACATGAAGGGTAGGCTGAAATTTGGACTCCATATAAGACTAAGTATGAGCTAAACACATGAAGGGTAGGCTGAAATGTGGACTCCATATAAGACTAAGTATGAGCTAAACACATGAAGGGTAGGCTGAAATGTGGATTCCATATAAGACAAGTATGAGCTAAACACATGAAGGGTAGGCTGAAATGTGGACTCCATATAAGACTAATATGAGCTAAACACATGAAGGGTAGGCTGAAATTTGGATTCCGTATAAGACAAGTATGAGCTAAACACATGAAGGGTAGGCTGAAATGTGGACTCCATATAAGACTAGTATGAGCTAAACACATGAAGGGTAGGCTGAAATGTGGACTCCATATAAGACTAGTATGAGCTAAACACATGAAGGGTAGGCTGAAATTTGGACTCCATATAAGACTAGTATGAGCTAAACACATGAAGGGTAGGCTGAAATGTGGACTCCATATAAGACAAGTATGAGCTAAACACATGAAGGGTAGGCTGAAATGTGGACTCCATATAAGACAAGTATGAGCTAAACACATGAAGGGTAGGCTGAAATTTGGACTCCGTATAAGACAAGTATGAGCTAAACACATGAAGGGTAGGCTGAAATTTGGATTCCATATAAGACAAGTATGAGCTAAACACATGAAGGGTAGGCTGAAATTTGGACTCCATATAAGACTAATATGAGCTAAACACATGAAGGGTAGGCTGAAATTTGGACTCCGTATAAGACTAGTATGAGCTAAACACATGAAGGGTAGGCTGAAATGTGGACTTCCAGTATAAGACAAGTATGAGCTAAACACATGAAGGGTAGGCTGAAATTTGGACTCCATATAAGACAAGTATGAGCTAAACACATGAAGGGTAGGCTGAAATTTGGACTCCGTATAAGACTAGTATGAGCTAAACACATGAAGGGTAGGCTGAAATTTGGACTCCGTATAAGACTAGTATGAGCTAAACACATGAAGGGTAGGCTGAAATTTGGACTCCATATAAGACTAGTATGAGCTAAACACATGAAGGGTAGGCTGAAATGTGGACTCCATATAAGACAAGTATGAGCTAAACACATGAAGGGTAGGCTGAAATGTGGACTCCATATAAGACAAGTATGAGCTAAACACATGAAGGGTAGGCTGAAATGTGGACTCCATATAAGACAAGTATGAGCTAAACACATGAAGGGTAGGCTGAAATTTGGACTCCATATAAGACAAGTATGAGCTAAACACATGAAGGGTAGGCTGAAATTTGGACTCCATATAAGACTAATATGAGCTAAACACATGAAGGGTAGGCTGAAATTTGGACTCCGTATAAGACAAGTATGAGCTAAACACATGAAGGGTAGGCTGAAATGTGGACTCCATATAAGACAAGTATGAGCTAAACACATGAAGGGTAGGCTGAAATTTGGACTCCATATAAGACAAGTATGAGCTAAACACATGAAGGGTAGGCTGAAATTTGGACTCCGTATAAGACTAGTATGAGCTAAACACATGAAGGGTAGGCTGAAATGTGGACTCCATATAAGACTAAGTATGAGCTAAACACATGAAGGGTAGGCTGAAATGTGGACTCCATATAAGACTAGTATGAGCTAAACACATGAAGGGTAGGCTGAAATGTGGACTCCATATAAGACAAGTATGAGCTAAACACATGAAGGGTAGGCTGAAATTTGGACTCCATATAAGACTAAGTATGAGCTAAACACATGAAGGGTAGGCTGAAATGTGGACTCCAGTATAAGACAAGTATGAGCTAAACACATGAAGGGTAGGCTGAAATGTGGACTCCATATAAGACTAAGTATGAGCTAAACACATGAAGGGTAGGCTGAAATTTGGACTCCATATAAGACTAAGTATGAGCTAAACACATGAAGGGTAGGCTGAAATGTGGACTCCATATAAGACAAGTATGAGCTAAACACATGAAGGGTAGGCTGAAATGTGGACTCCATATAAGACTAAGTATGAGCTAAACACATGAAGGGTAGGCTGAAATGTGGACTCCATATAAGACAAGTATCAGCTAAACACATGAAGGGTAGGCTGAAATTTGAACTCCATATAAGACTAATATGAGCTAAACACATGAAGGGTAGGCTGAAATGTGGACTCCATATAAGACTAAGTATGAGCTAAACACATGAAGGGTAGGCTGAATTTGGACTCCATATAAGACAAGTATGAGCTAAACACATGAAGGGTAGGCTGAAATGTGGACTCCATATAAGACAAAGTATGAGCTAAACACATGAAGGGTAGGCTGAAATGTGGACTCCATATAAGACTAGTATGAGCTAAACACATGAAGGGTAGGCTGAAATTTGGACTCCATATAAGACTAGTATGAGCTAAACACATGAAGGGTAGGCTGAAATGTGGACTCCATATAAGACTAGTATGAGCTAAACACATGAAGGGTAGGCTGAAATGTGGACTCCATATAAGACTAAGTATGAGCTAAACACATGAAGGGTAGGCTGAAATGTGGACTCCATATAAGACTAAGTATGAGCTAAACACATGAAGGGTAGGCTGAAATGTGGACTCCATATAAGACTAATATGAGCTAAACACATGAAGGGTAGGCTGAAATGTGGACTCCATATAAGACTAATATGAGCTAAACACATGAAGGGTAGGCTGAAATGTGGACTCCATATAAGACTAATATGAGCTAAACACATGAAGGGTAGGCTGAAATTTGGATTCCGTATAAGACAAGTATGAGCTAAACACATGAAGGGTAGGCTGAAATGTGGACTCCATATAAGACTAATATGAGCTAAACACATGAAGGGTAGGCTGAAATGTGGACTCCATATAAGACTAATATGAGCTAAACACATGAAGGGTAGGCTGAAATGTGGACTCCATATAAGACTAATATGAGCTAAACACATGAAGGGTAGGCTGAAATGTGGACTCCATATAAGACTAATATGAGCTAAACACATGAAGGGTAGGCTGAAATGTGGACTCCATATAAGACTAATATGAGCTAAACACATGAAGGGTAGGCTGAAATGTGGACTCCATATAAGACTAATATGAGCTAAACACATGAAGGGTAGGCTGAAATGTGGACTCCATATAAGACTAATATGAGCTAAACACATGAAGGGTAGGCTGAAATGTGGACTCCATATAAGACTAATATGAGCTAAACACATGAAGGGTAGGCTGAAATGTGGACTCCATATAAGACTAATATGAGCTAAACACATGAAGGGTAGGCTGAAATGTGGACTCCATATAAGACTAATATGAGCTAAACACATGAAGGGTAGGCTGAAATGTGGACTCCATATAAGACTAATATGAGCTAAACACATGAAGGGTAGGCTGAAATGTGGACTCCATATAAGACTAATATGAGCTAAACACATGAAGGGTAGGCTGAAATGTGGACTCCAGTATAAGACTAAGTATGAGCTAAACACATGAAGGGTAGGCTGAAATGTGGACTCCATATAAGACTAAGTATGAGCTAAACACATGAAGGGTAGGCTGAAATGTTGGACTCCATATAAGACTAAGTATGAGCTAAACACATGAAGGGTAGGCTGAAATGTGGACTCCATATAAGACAAGTATGAGCTAAACACATGAAGGGTAGGCTGAAATGTGGACTCCATATAAGACTAATATGAGCTAAACACATGAAGGGTAGGCTGAAATTTGGATTCCGTATAAGACAAGTATGAGCTAAACACATGAAGGGTAGGCTGAAATTTGGACTCCATATAAGACAAGTATGAGCTAAACACATGAAGGGTAGGCTGAAATTTGGACTTCATATAAGACTAATATGAGCTAAACACATGAAGGGTAGGCTAAAATTTTGGATTCCGTATAAGACAAGTATGAGCTAAACACATGAAGGGTAGGCTGAAATTTGGACTCCATATAAGACAAGTATGAGCTAAACACATGAAGGGTAGGCTGAAATTTGGACTCCATATAAGACTAATATGAGCTAAACACATGAAGGGTAGGCTGAAATTTGGACTCCGTATAAGACTAGTATGAGCTAAACACATGAAGGGTAGGCTGAAATTTGGACTCCGTATAAGACAAGTATGAGCTAAACACATGAAGGGTAGGCTGAAATTTGGACTCCATATAAGACTAATATGAGCTAAACACATGAAGGGTAGGCTGAAATTTGAACTCCATATAAGACTAATATGAGCTAAACACATGAAGGGTAGGCTGAAATTTGGACTCCATATAAGACAAGTATGAGCTAAACACATGAAGGGTAGGCTGAAATTTGAACTCCATATAAGACTAATATGAGCTAAACACATGAAGGGTAGGCTGAAATTTTGACTCCGTATAAGACTAGTATGAGCTAAACACGTGAAATGCAGATTGAAATTTGCAACTCATCTTATTCACCAATATATACAGCACATGTAATTCATTCTAATTACCTACAAAAAATTATTGAAAAGTTAAATAATGCAAGATATATCTAAATCCTCATTTTCACATAATGGTATTGAGAACGGTGATGACTGCTGCCTACCTGATAGTGGAAGCAGATTGAGCACAAAACATAATTAGGTGCTTGGCAAAAGGAGGGAGCTGCGGTTGCGTAGCCGTTTGACACCTCCCCCGTTAATGGTCTTGGGGTCGATGCACACCAGAGTGTGTCACATTTTTAATACTGTCCCGGGCTCCCAGGTGTTAATACATGCATATCCTTTACAGAACATAGCAGTCAACCCCAGCATGTGTTAGCTGTTCGTGATTCCTGGGCAAGTTTACATTCAATAGTTTGCCATTACTTTCTGAATGACCGGCACCTTTACCATTTCATAAAAAACCAATGCAAAGCGGTCTGCTGTCAAATTGCCCAAAGCTGTGTTCCGAACATGATATGCGGGATTACAAACTGCGTCCGTAACTCCTCCGCCATGGAGCCCACCCAGCCTAAAATGGGTATCAGAAAATGTGTTGGGAAGTAAAAGCGGCCGGTGTGACAGCCGCCACATCAGCCACCCAGTGCTGGTTGGTATATACAAATATGGGGCCAGCACCATATGCCCAATACACCTTTGGCATGTAAGGACGACTCTGAGATGATTTGGTGACAGACAAGACACATACAGATGCAAGTAAGGACGACTCTGAGATCATTTGGTGACAGACAAGACACATACAGATGCATGTAAGGACAACTCTGAGATGATTTGGTGACAGACAAGACACATACAGATGCAAGCAAATGTTTTCACTGAAGTCTTTATCAATGAACAACAAAACAAAGAATACTTAGTTACAAAACACATCTATCACAATCACAATAGTCCATGTTTTGACAAGTTCCCCAGACTTAATGTTTTGTGGAAACGTGGATTACGTATCTGTATTGCTATATTTCTGTTTTCTAATTAAATATTCATTATTTTTTTTTTGTTGATACAGATTTTGGTGAAAATGTTCACTTGTATCTGTGCGTGTCTGACCTTTCGTCACTCTCATGCCAACCCTCCTTATTCGAGTCTGACGTGTATGGTGGGTTAGTGCTGTTCATTGCTCCGTTAAAGCACCCGGTAATACACAGATGAAAAGAAATATGGGGAGGCTTAACACAAATGGAGAAGAGAATTAGAAACACATACACATAACATGGGAAAGACATAATAAATGGAAGTACAAGAAAATTCATACTGCAGGTCTTGATGTGCAAAGGCTGGGGGACTATACTTCACTGGGAGATAAAAGACAACAGAAGTAGAAGAAGACACAATGAGCTGTCTACTGAAATTTAAAACTGTGTCCCAGTACTATGAGGGCGGTAGTACCCACTTAAGGAATCATTAGATTGAGAGCAAAACAGAATGTGGAAGCAATGAATACCAACATAAGAGGCTGTGACTATTGGGTGGCCAAGCCCACACTATCATTACAACAGTACCTAGGTGTATGGATAACAGCAAATGGCAGATGTATCACAGAAATAAATAACATCATAGGACAAGCAAAAACTGCATTTTATCAAATGAACATCTCTTGCAACAATATACTGGAAGTTTGAATAACACTCTTGACGAATGCTACATAGAAACAATTGTAATATATGGCTGTGAATTCTGGATAATTAGTAAACAAGCACACAAATCCTTTGAAGCTACAGAAATATGGTTTTACAGAACAATGAAAATACCCCGGTAAGCTAACAATAAACACAAGTCATCTAAATGCCTCAAAAGAGGCTAAAACATAAAGACAACTTACTACAAACATCAGAAAGAGGAAGTAGAGATTTGTGATGTTTTGTGAGGAAAACCTGGAGTAAATCATAACTGTAAAAATGTTAGTAAAGACAGATTGAGGTAAACAATGAGAGAAGAATTTTGCAGTCTTTCATCGCAGCATGGAAAAGTAGCACACAAACTGATATATTCTGTTGGAGACCATGAGATGTGGAAAAGTATGATTGCCCACGCCAGTTGGCAACGCACTTGATGATTACCACTAGCACTTTTCCAGAAAGATAATTATGTCAAAGCTGGCTCATTCTAGTCTTAATCATTGTTAGATATCCAAGATAGTTCCGTCGCCCTGCTACTGAGTTGAGTCAGTGGAGCGACACTGTGAGCTGTCAATTTCATGTGGAGTGCTTTTACATCTGTTTGCTGTGTTTGTGGCGTGAATTGCTTTGTAACAGAATAGAAGACTGGGGAGAGTTAATAAGAGAAAATGAAACAGGGCTGCACACATATAATTTGGGAAAGTAAACTAGAAAAAAAAGGGGCACAAGAACTCACCAAGGGAATATTACGTAAGATAGTTTGGGAGCAGCAGCGGGAGTCTAACAACAAGAACAACGTAAGAAGGAGAGACAAGGCTAATGACAGAACCAGATCGGGTAGCGGCGAGTTGATGAAATTCTCCCATTTGAAGACAACTATAGTCTACATAAATGAAAAGGTTAAGTATGCTGATTAGCAGCGGAATTTAGAGTAATGTAGAGATTGAAGGTAGTGAATTGATTAGCATGTTGTAATGCTTGGTTAGGTACATCAGAAAATAGCATCGTGCTATGTCCTCCACTTTTGTCAAGGGTCATGCTATTTGAAAGCATAGGTGGTTGCCGTCACCATCATGTTTGTCATGAATCTTATATTGCTTTGAAATAATGTGGCCATTGCTGAATGAAATACAGGCTAAATTAAACATCATCATCGTCCTAGTTGGGATCCTTTAATATTTTCCGAATGAGAATGGAAGACAAGAGACTAGAGAAGTATTCAGCCTTCACTCAGTCCTGGGAGGTCTACGTTACCACACACTATACGATCGAGTGATACGGCCAGAGGCAGAAAAGTCAAAATTGATGCGGAGAGAATCTTAAACCTGGGATGTATACGAAGACCTTGGTTAGTAGAGGTCATCACCCATAACGACGCGGTAACCAAGTGAAGGCAAGTGGAGGAGTGCTCTGTCACAGCATATTCAGAAAAATTATGGCCAGCCAGCTGCTGAACTAACTGGATTGCCTTATGCAGTAATGTGTGGCTGCTGGTTTTCTAGTGACTGCTGCTTCCATCGACTGATGAACTGTATTTTTTATGGTGGACTTTTGTGTTGACATTCTGGCAGTGGCATTATGCATAGTATACCTGTGCAGGCTGTTGATTTGTCAAGACTCCTGTCTGTTCCACTTTTCACATCGAGCAGTGAGGAGCATTTTGTGTGATAATCACTGGCACAGGAACACAGCATAATGGCGCAACCCTTTGACATGAAGTTGGAACAGTGACTAACTAACAAGATATCCAAATCTTGTGTATCAAAGACCCAACTCCGCATGTAACGCAACAACTTCATGCATTACACAAAAGCAACCACAGCATGCTGGCTGTCAACTGTAGGTATGGGAGTCTCTCCACACACACTTGCAGTGGGCAATGCTATTTTCCATATGGTGGCTACAGAGTCATACTACAATATACTGACACCACCTCACGCCAAGTTGCCACCAACGAAGTTCATAAATTCTGTTTGTTAAAGTTGTATATCCTTTACAGGACATCACAGTCATCAGCATATTTTGCTGTTGTGATCTCTTAGCAAGTTTACGTTCAGTAGTTTGCCATTGCTTTCTGAACGTTTAGTGAAACATGTTTAAACACAAAATAGTGTAATGATTGCACTCTGCAAGCCTTTTTTATATGACCATCAATTTGGCTTGCCATCTTGCCCTTTTACTTTCCACACAGACTAAGCCACACTGGTACATATGACAAGCATGAGGAAACAATTGCTCTTTCAAGGCTGCTCAATTAGTCTTAACCTGACATTGACTATTACTATTAGACACACAAATCATGATATCAATCTGTGACATCAGCGTGCCTACTTTACATTATTTTATAAAATTATGACAGTCAATCCTTTGCATTTTATATAAAATTATTACAGTCCATCCTTTACATTTAATCAAAAATTATGAGTCCATCCTTTACATTTTATATAAAATTATGAGTCCATTCTTTACATTTTATATAAAATAAGGACAGTCCATCCTTTATATTTTATATAAAATGATGAGTCCATACTTGCATTTTATATAAAATTTATGACAGTCAATGAAAGACTCGCAAGTGAAGGATATCTTGGCAAGAACTGTGCAGAATGAAGAAGCTGGGACAGAGTTGTCGTGATCGATCTATTTGGCTGATTATAAAACAAGAAAAGTCTGCCCCACAAAATGTCACTAATTTGACATTCAACAACTAAGCCTACAGAGAACAATGTAATATGCTTTCAACAAATTCAGCTTCAAACAACAAAGGCATCTATGTGTGTATCTCGACCAAACTGTCATAGCAAGATTCTTTCCTACATCCTCATCCCCAGAGATCCTCTGTTCGGCCGAACTTATACAAAAATGCACTGAAAATAAAAATAGTGAACCGTTTCTTAGCATCGTCTCAATGACTCTGGACTGTGGGGTAGAAATAGCTGGCAGTATTTTTCTCATGCTATAACTACAGTCTTGATTTTCCAGGTCAGCATGATGTGTCATCGGGGGATCAAATCACAGACTGGTGTTCTACTGTTCATATTGTTCCTTTGGATCTTTGACCCTCATTGTAATACAGGCTTGGATACTAAAATATGGTGCATACATTAGGAGGTTGGATGATGGTAAAATACCAAAGGACATCTTCTTTGGTGAAGTACAGATGGGTAAGACATCTTGTGGTTGGCCTCTACTACAATACACAGATGTGTGTAAGCGAGACATGACTGATACAGGCATTGATTTTGTACCTTGGGAGCAAATTGCCACTGATCATGTTGCATAGAGGCAAAAAGCCAGAAGTGGAATAAAGACAAAGGAGAAAATAATTGCCGATAGGTCACACACTGAGCGTGTGAGACGTCACATGGTGCGTGGTGGTGAAAATGACCATGTGTTCAGATACATCCATTGTGGACGAACAGTTACCATGTGAATTGGTCTGTTCAGTCACATTCACTACTGCCATGGGTTGTAGTTATTATGCCTTTTTTTAAAAGCACAACGTAACAAACTGTCGCCTGTCAAGGCGGCCAGGTGCTAGCAGCATACTAAACAGCATTCAAGTAGGTGAAATGAAAAGATTAACACTGAGACAACATACAACACTTTCATGATCAAAGATTTCAATATAATACTAACAATGGAAAACAGTGGTAAGATTCAAGATTGTGACATAAAACAGATAATGTACAACATCTGTGGTGTACATTTGTAAGATTCAAAATTGTGATGTAATAATGTACAGCACTTGTGAGATTTATGATTGTGACAACATAGATAATGTACATTTGTGAGGTGTACAACATTTGGGAGATTCAAGATTGTAATTAACACAAACAATGTACACCATTTGTAAGATCCAAGTTTTGTGGTGTAATGCACACAGTGTTCAACAAATGTAAGATCCAAGTTTGTGATGTTGTACACACAATGTACAACATATGTAAGATCTAGGATTATGATGTAACAATGTACAACAAATGCGAGATCCAGGATTGTGATGTAACACACACAATGTACAACATATGTAAGATCCAAGATTGTGATGTAACAATGTACAACATTTGTAACATCCAAGATTGTGACATAACAACATACAACACTGTTACACAACACAATGTAGTTCATGTAGTTATGTATCTTACCACAGTTCCACCAAATTTTAACACAATGTACTACATCTGTCAGATTCAAGACTGTGAATCATCAACTGTTTTCATCTCAACATGAAGTAGTCTTTAAATGCAAAACCATAACAAACAAACAAAGAATATCAATGAATGGAGGATTAGAGTAAAGACTACAATATGAATGAAATTGGTTAAACTGTGGTAAAGCTATGGACAAGTAAACAATATATAAACACAAATTATAGGGCAGGTTTACAAAACATGAGTATGAAAAATAAAGAATATTGTAGGAACAAGCTTCATCAGCAAACAAACACAAGAAAACCACATATAAAACATAACCATATATACATCGCCGTGGTTAATATGTGGTTGTAATTCTTGTGCTTCTTTGCTGATGAAGACTCATCACTCCAATGTCCTTTATTGTCCATACTTTATATTGAGTAAAAAGACTGATGGATAATAATAACACAAAGTCAGTGGAGAATAAGACCAAGGGGAGAAGAGGATAAGGACAGCTTAGGAGGTGAGATATAACTAAGCGTGGGAAATTTGAACAAAGAGTGTTGCATGAAAAATAAGAACAAAATGAGTTGTATAAAGTATAAAAACAGAGATGTGAAAACTCACCCGGAAAAGATTGTAATGTGAAACTCACCTAAAGAAGATGAGAGCATTCTGCAAGAAAACTGCAATCCCAGGCCAGTCAGGATTCACATCTAGAACAAAGGATGCATTGTTTACTTACTATAAGAAATGACCATTACAATGAAAAGAATCATTATGATGTCAAATAAGCTATGGAATAACAATTACCATCTCAATTACAGGTTATCACTGTACAGCAAACCAAAAGAAAAGGTTATGCAAACAAATAAACAAGAGACAGAGGAAAATGAGATCATACCATTTTTAATTTATCCAAAAATATTCTATGATCTGTATAACATGGAAAGACAATATGACAAAGTAAACAGTCTAGAAACATCTAGAAACGGAAAAACAATATCTAGAAACATCAACACTTTGTAGGGAACATCTGGTTGGGAAAGTGACTGCCATTTCCATCAAGGATGAACTGTATTGTTTGTAGAGGACTTTTGTGGTGACATTCTGGCGGTGGCATTTTGCACAGTGTGCCTGAGCGGGCCGTTGTTTGTCGAGACTCCTGTCTTTTCCACTTTTCACATGGGGCAGTGGGGAATATTTTATGTGATATTCACTGGCACGGGAACGAAGCATAATGAGGACGACCCTTTGCTGTGATGTTGGAACCGCGACTAACTAACTAAACAGTCTTAAACAAACTAGGAATGAGGGGAGAATTATTAAATGAGATTAAGGTTCGACAAATAAAATCTTCTGGGCACATAAAACGAAACACACCCTGCTGGAAGCAGCAAGGGGAAGGACAACAGTTTTTACTGCAGGATAACATGAAGATATGGACGGAGAACACGAGCTTAGTATCATCATGTACTCTCAGGCCTACAAAATGTAGACACTTCGGCAGACTATAGGTGATGGGTTTAATACCACACTGGGGATTGATGGAACTAGAGCAGTGGCAGGTAGGACAACAGTTTCTTCTGCAGGATAACATGAAGATAAGGACGGAGAAAATGATGATAGTATCATCATGGTGAGACAGGGACTGCTGGAACTAGAGCAGTGGGAGGTAGGACAACAGTTTCTACTGCAGGATAACATGAAGATATGGTTGGAGAACATGATCTTAGTATCATCATGGCGAGACAGGGAATGCTGGAGGTCAACAGTGGCCATCCATTACTGTGAAGAAGACAACTAATCTGATCATCTTGATTTATCACCTCATATTTCATACAGCAAATGAAACAACTTGTACTAAAGCAGTTTGCCACTATGGGTCTGTGACCTGACACCCCCACCACATGTTGCAGGCCTGAATGCACGGAGGAACAGGTGGCCAGTCTGTCCCTCACTTTCTCTGGTCTCCCAGCCCAGGTGTCGAACCCGTGTCTGACCGTATTCATGACATCACCAGTACAGTTCCTGCAGCATGAATACAGGTGTAAACAGTACAAGTAGGTCAAGGAGTCTTTCTCTCAGCCTTGGGACATATTGGGTATATGGTGCTTGTCCTAACACATGTGTTCCCACATTTGATTATATTTTTTGTTTTATTTATTACCTCAAGTATTCAAGTTCTTCTTTTTTGTATATTACAACTCTGATTTCATATGATGTATATTCATTTCTTGTTCATATACACACAGATATATTTAATATATATAGGGTGTATTTTTAATGATTGCAGTGTTTGAAAATATTGAAATATATTTTGTATTTACCTATTATGTTGCATGAACGTTACAGAGGTTGAATACAAATCTTGGACCGGCAATATTTTCAAACACTGCACAGTCATTAGAAATACACCCTATATATAAACTATATGGAAGTCAGCAAGGTCGAATGGATAAGAAAGAGTACTCGCTCTCAAACTTCCGGTGTGCTGATGCCAAGGTTGCAGGTTCAACCCCTACTAAAGTTGGACTAAAATGTTGACTTCTCGTCCTTGACTTGGGGATGTAAATTACAAGTACCTCAGAAGTCGGAGTGGGTTCACCTGATGGTGAGGGTCACTGGTAACAGGAAAACCCACAAGCAAATATCAGTCCACTGCACGTGTGTGTGTGGACTAAGCTTAAGTTCACATTCAATGAACACGAAAAAAAAAAAAAAGAATACTACAGACAAATTCTTAGAATACACTGAATCAAATAGAAAAAGAACTGACATTTTACAGATTGTGAACACTGAAAAAAACTCGCTTGTAAACAGTGTCACGACTCTCAAACTAAAACACCTGGCCACATAAAGTGTCACGTCTCTCAAACTAAAACACTTGGCCACATCAAGTGTCATATCCCTAAAACTAAAACAATTGGCCACTTAAAGTGTCATGTCTCTCAAACTAAAACACCTGGCCACATAAAGTGTCATGTCTCTAACACTAAAACACCTGGCCACATCAAGTGTTATGTCTCTAAAACTAAAACACTTGACCAGATAAAGTGTCATGTCTCTAAAATTAAAACACTTGGCCACATAAAGTGTTACATCTCTAAAACTAAAACACTTGGTCACATAAAGTTTCATGTCTCTAAAACTAAAACACCTGACCACATAAAGTGTCATGTCTCTAAAACTAAAACACATGGCCACATAAAGTGTCACGTCTCTAAAACTAAAACACTTGACCACATAAAGTGTCATGTCTCTAAAAATAAAACACCTGGCCACATAAAGTGTCATGTCTCTAAAACTAAAATACTTGGCCACATAAAGTGTCATGTCACTAAAAATAAAACACCTGGCCACATAAAGTGTTACGTCTCTAAAACTAAAACACTTGGTCACATAAAGTGTCATGTCTCTAAAACTAAAAACACTTGGTCACATAAAGTGCCACATCTCTAAAACACCTGGCCACATAAAGTGTCATGTCTCTAAAACTAATATACTTGGCCACATAAAGTGTCATGTCACTAAAAATAAAACACCTGGCCACATAAAGTGTTATGTCTCGAAAACTACAAAACTTGGTCACATAAAGTGTCATGTCTCTAAAACTAAAAACACTTGGTCACATAAAGTGCCACATCTCTAAAACACTTGGCCACATAAAGTGTCATGTCTCTAAAACTAAAATACTTGGCCACATAAAGTGTCATGTCACTAAAAATAAAACACCTGGCCACATAAAGTGTTATGTCTCTAAAACTACAAAACTTGGTCACATAAAGTGTCATGTCTCTAAAACTAAAAAAACTTGGTCACATAAAGTGCCACATCTCTAAAACACTTGGCCACATAAAGTGTCATGTCTCTAAAACTAAAATACTTGGCCACATAAAGTGTCATGTCACTAAAAATAAAACACCTGGCCACATAAAGTGTTATGTCTCTAAAACTAAAAACACTTGGTCACATAAAGTGCCACATCTCTAAAACACTTGGCCACATAAAGTTTCATGTTACTAAAAATAAAACACCTGGCCACATAAAGTGTTATGTCTCTAAAACTACAAAACTTGGCCACATAAAGTGTCATGTCTCTAAAACTAAAAACACTTGGTCACATAAAGTGCCACATCTCTAAAACACTTGGCCACATAAAGTGTCATGTCACTAAAAATAAAACACCTGGACACATGAAGTGTTATGTCTCTAAAACTACAAAACTTGGCCACATAAAGTGTTATGTCTCTAAAACTAAAAACACTTGGTCACATAAAGTGCCACATCTCTAAAACACTTGGCCACATAAAGTGTCATGTCACTAAAAATAAAACACCTGGCCACATAAAGTGTTATGTCTCTAAAACTACAAAACTTGGCCACATAGAGAGTTATGTCTCTAAAACTAAATACACTTGGTCACATAAAGTGCCACATCTCTAAAACACTTGGCCACATAAAGTGTCATGTCACTAAAAATAAAACACCTGGCCACATAAAGTGTTATGTCTCTAAAACTACAAAACTTGGTCACATAAAGTGTCATGTCTCTAAAACTAAAAACACTTGGTCACAAAGTGCCACATCTCTAAAACACTTGGCCACATAAAGTGTCATGTCTCTAAAACTAAACTACTTGGCCACATAAAGTGTCATGTCACTAAAAATAAAACACCTGGCCACATAAAGTGTCATGTCTCTAAAACTAAAAACACTTGGTCACATAAAGTGCCACATCTCTAAAACACTTGGTCACATAAAGTGTCATGTCTCTAAAACTAAAAACACTTGGTCACATAAAGTGTCATGTCTCTAAAACTAAAAACACTTGGTCACATAAAGCATAATTTCAGCAAGCCATGATGAGAGCAATGTTCTGCAAAAGACGTGCTATCTGATGATAATAGTGATAAATATGAGTGTATATCTTTACTGCATTTTCACTGGTGGTATATTTAAGAATGTTAATGTAACTCTAAGAAGAAGCCATAAAAATGTTGCTTACACTAACAGTGGATTCAGGATCTTTTGTAGCCCTTTATTCTTCATTTGAGTAGAGGTCCTCAAACAACTCACTCCCAGCTGTCCTATCTTGTCTATCTGTTGCAGCTTCTATGGTAGTTCTGGAGATCTTCTTCTTCTGAGTTCGTGCTCCGGAGAACTTCATAGGTGGAAGGAAGTTCATCAGTGATCCTGACTCCTTGTGGCTATCTTCACATCACATCATACCTTTTCTAGAATAGCCACAATTCCTCTTGGTTTGTTGATGTGTTCTTCTTTCTGTATCTTGAGACTTGTTCAGGGTTGGCTGGATTTTGTGGCTAAAGTTTTCTATGGGATGGGGAAACCAGCCCCAAGCCCAACCATCCTTAGAATCCTCTTCATTTCCCTTGCAGAGCCTGGAACCATGGGTGTGACCCATGGTGGCACAGTGTATAGAGCAATCAGTCACCTACTCAGTGGTCTTGTGTGTCACAGTATTAGAAAACTAGATTACCTTCGAGACCTGTTGAGCTTCGGGGTTGGACCCAACCTTTGTCAAATGGATTCCGGATATTTTTCACAATTTTCTGTGATGAAAATTAACAAGGAAGGGAACTGCTCACCCTATCCTCTAATCTGTGATTTAGTATAACGAAAGTCTAACATTTCACACCCTTTAGCAAACATTTGATCCCAGATTACCTTGATTATGACCTGACATGACAATCTAAGCAGGATCAAATATACTCACTGCCAACAACATAGAAACCAAACAGAATCCAGCTTGCGGCAATCAGAGACCCAAATGAAAATAAGAATCCAATGAACAGCCAAACACGGGCACCTAGAGTTAGGAAACAAGAGTTTATATACAAGTAAGTATTCTTTCTGAGGTGTCTGTGGCCAGACTGTAGCATATATAACAAGTGGTTATGGGTCAATACAGAACCACAGCACTCTGAGCAAATCCGTAAACGCTCCCTCTCACTCAGCAAATGCTGCAGTGTGTAGATACTGATCTTTCTAGTAACAGTGGTTGTAAAAAGTTCCTCTATTCTGGAACCATAATTAAATCCAAAATAAAGCATCTTTAAGTTAGTTATTTGATCTGCTATTGTGCCCATGACTGAGCTACTGTATGACAGTAGATGGTACCACCTGTTTTTTGTTAGCGTCGAATGTTGGGCGGCGCTCACCAAACCCGACACCGCACATTGTCCAACAGCTTCGGGCGGTGGAGTGCAACTGGGAGGGTAAAAAACCTTACACTAATGCGTGGAAATGCAACCTAAAGACTAAATGTCATGACATGGCAGACCAGGCCCTAAGCCTTGGTCAGTGACTGGTCTAGCATGGAAGCTCCGACGGGTGGACAGTTAGAGTATTGCTTTGCTGATCTGGCAGCTTCTGCAGCTTGTCTTGTTCCATACGTTTTGGTGTTGCCTTTCCTCTAGAGTAAAATAGGTAGGCAGAGAGACGGATCATGCTGCATGGGCAACACATGGTTTCTAAATTCAGCCCAGGCTTTGTGTTATGGAGAACTCCATTTTAAAAACTATCATCTGTCAAGACGGCCAGGTGCCAGTCAGTGTACACACTCAGCAGTCAGTTGTTCACCACAAAATATCTCCACTGTCCAGCATTCCCACCATCGTGCTCTCGAGATCAACAGATCCGCTTGTGTCGTGCCTTGCATTCCAACGTGACCCAAACAGTCTCTGTCTTATGACCTCAACCAACTCGTTCAATGCCGTCCTATCTGTTACTACCTCATGCAGCTGTGTCCATGTCCTCCCCATATTACTCATCTGTCTCTAATTCTCGTCTCCGTGTGTTTTTAGGTCCCCCTCTATTTCATTTGCCCTGTGGGTTCCAGATGAAAGACCCAAAAGATCCATGCAAATCCTGACCAGAATAACATGCCTCTACATGGCACCCATCAATGCCTCCACCATGCAGATCTATAGATCAATCTCCAATGAATCACTCTGGGCATTAGGCTGGAGTCTGCTGGAAGTGAAATACCTAAATGTCAGATTGTGTATTTTATGTTTTGTGCCTTCTGTGTTGGTGTTTCAGTCCTTGTGCATGTATCTGTTTAAACTGATGCTTGTGCTACTGTCTGTGAGTGCACACGTACGTGTATCTATGTCTGCATAGTGTCAGGTCTTAGATATGACTGAGCTACCGTATGACAGTAGACGGTACTATCTGCTTTCTGTTAGTGCTGAATATTGGGCAGCACTTACCAAATCTGACACTCTACATTGTGCCAACGGCTTCGCTTCTGGCAGTGGACGCAACTGGGAGGGTGCAAGCCTTATCCTGGTGTGAGGAAATGCAACTTAAAGACTAAATGTCATGGCAGGGCAGACCAGGCCCTAAGCCTTTGTTGGCAATGGTCTAAAATTGAATATCCAACTGCTGATCCAGCAGTTTCTGCAGCTTGTCTTGTTCCAGATGTATTGGTGTTACCTTTTATATTAAATGTGCACAGCTGTATGTAAACATGAAAACAATAATTTCATTGTGAAATATGTCTGGTTGTACAAATGAAAACAAACTTGGATATACTACACTACAAACCTGTTTGTCCAATACACCCAGTTGTGTATACATCCCCTCTTATCTGCCCATTCGATACAGAATTTATCCTGTAAACAAGAAACAAAACACACCAATAAGTCATGCATGTCAACATTTGGTCAGAAAATGGAGTAAAATACGGACAAAATGGGTCAATCACAACAGCCCCAATTTGCCTTCTTTACCTTCTGCCCTTTATCCTCCACTTGGGCATATTCCTTCAACCATCTCACCCCAAGCTGCCCTATCTGTAGCTATATCATGCAGCTCCCATGTCTTCCCAGTATGATTCATTTCTGTCTGTACTCATCTTCTCCACATGTTTTAGGTCTTTCTCTATTTCATTTGCCCTGTGGATTCCAGATAACTGCCTATTTAGCGTATGTCCTGTCCAGTGCCAGCGTCTTGACCTCACCTCTTTATTCACTGATATTTGATTAGTTCTCTCCAGGTCTCAACACTGGTGATTCTGTCATATCAGTTTGGTCCTTCTATTCTGCCATACCAATTTAGTCATTCTTTCTTCACAGGAATCAATTAAATAATGTTTGTAGTTTATTTGTAATTGTTGTAGTCATAACCCATGTTTCTAATCCATACAGTAGGACTGATTTACTGTTAGAATTGACTATTCTAAGTGCTAAGTTTAATTTCTTGTAACTTCCATACATTTCCTAGTGTTATAAAAGCTCCTATCGCCTTTGGTATTCTTATTTGAATATCTCTACTTGCTCCCCATCTTTGTCTACATTGCTATCTAAACAGGGGTATAAATCCATCTCTAGAAGTGAGGTTTTACTGGCTATCATTTATATGGTTTATTCTCATTATGCTTTGTGGTTTGTAAATGGTCATTTTCTATTTATCATCAGAGTAGGGAGAGGGTGAGAGGGATAAGGGGAGAACAAAAGGAGAAGAAAGAAAAAGAGAGAGCTTTATAGCCATAGCTTTCCAGATTGGTATCATGTCAGCCATAGCCATAGCTTTCCAAATTGGTATCATGTCAGACATAGCTTTCCAGAATAATTTTATGTCAGCCATAGCTTTCCAGATTGGTATTATGTCAACAATAGTTTTCTAGATTGCTATTATGTCAGCCATACCTTTCCAGACTGGTATCATGTCAGCCATAGCTTTTGCTTTCCAGATTGGTATTATGCCAGCCATTGCTATAGTGTTCCACATTAGTATTATGTCAGAAATAGCTACAATTTTTCAGTTTAGTAACATGTCAGCCATAGATATAGCTTTCCAGATTGGTATCATGTCAGCTATGGCTAATAGCTTTCCTGACTGGTATTGTGTGAGCCATTGCTTTCCAGATTGGTATTGTCAGCCATTGCTATAGCTAAACAGATTGGTATCATGTCAGCCATAGCTATAGTTTCCAGATTGGTATTATGTCAGCGATAGCTATAGTTAGTTAGTTAGTCGACAGATCATCCTCATTACACATCTAACCACTCAGTCCATAAGTGCTCGGATCCCCTCCTCAGCAAATCCCGCAGCGTTTAGCAGCTAACGCAAAATAGATAGCTATAGTGCTGTAGACTGGTAGTACATCAGCCATATATTTCTAGATTGCTATTATGTCAATCATAACTTTCCAGATTGGTATTATGCCAGCCTTTTCTATAACTGTCCAGACTGGCATTATGTCAGCCGTGTCTATAGCTTTCCACAATGATATTATGTCAGCCATAGCTATAGCTTTCCAGATTGGTATTATGTCAGCCATAGCTATAACTTTCCAGGTTGGTATCATGTCAGTCATAGCTATAACTTTCTAGTTTGGAAGGTTAACCCGGTCAACAAATGCCCGCAGAAGTCGGATGTGTCGGCCTAACGGCGCAAGAACGCAGCTCTGCTGTAAACAGGCACAACGCAGTCACATCCGGAAAAAAACTCAGGATGAACGAAGAAGAAGAAGAAGTATTATCTCAGCCATAGCTAAAGATTTCCAGATTGGTATTATGTCAGCCATAGCTAAAGATTTCCAGATTGGTATTATGTCAGCCATAGCTAAAGATTTCCAGATTGGTATTATGTCAGTATTAGCCACAGCTTTCTAGATTGGTATGTCAGCTACTTCTACAGCTTTGCAGATTGGTATTATGTAAACCATAGCTTTCCAGAGTGTTATCATGACCACCATAGTTAGAGCTTTTCAGATTGGTAGTATGTCAGCCATAGTTATAGCTTTCCAGAGTGGTATTATAACAGCATATAGTTATAGCTTTCAAGATGGGTATTATGTCGTCCAGCAATAGTTATGTCAGTGCCTGTGGGGTAGTAGATGGAGTTTCGTAATTCTGACATACCGGAGAATGCAAGGCAAACTTTTTTCTTTTTTTGCATATCCTATTTACAGGACATCGCTGTCAACACCAGCATTTTACTGCTGATTGTCTTGGCAAGTTTTACGTTCAGTAGTTAATGGCAAACCACTGAACGTAAAATTGCATTACAAAATCAGAAACCGTGATTAAGTGCTGGGGTTGATTGTGAGATCCTGTAAAGGATTTGCAACTAACTACCACCAACAGTTACAGCATTTAGACTGGAATTATTCCAGCAAGCAACAGTTATAGCTCTGATGAACAGAAAACAAGAAAATGGACATACATGAAAAATGCCACAGTGGCTATAACCCCTGGTGTCTGGAAAGCGTGGTTGAACTGGCCATTGTCTGGGTACAAGGCTGCAGCATCAATAACAAACCACCAGCCTGTGAAAAACTGCAAACATAGAAGAAAACATTGTTATCAAAACAAAATAGAAGTTCTTGTGAATGTTTTGAATGTTTGATTCAAGGATTCATTTCTTCAGTCTCCTTCTGTAGATCACACTAAAAGGATATCAGCTCAATGAACACTTTACAGAACCAGTGAGGTTTCTAATGTGTGTGTACCTAAATCAGCACATGCTATAATCTGTTGTGGGTTGGATTTTATAACTAAATCAACACATGCTATAATCTTTTGTGGGCTGGATTTCTAATTTTAAAATTGTATCTGAGCATGTATGGCATATATTTACTATTTACAACCGTGCAGGCATTTCACACTGTGAACATGGGATGCCCTGCTTTATGCCGTTACTTAATCCCTACCCAGCAGATGACTGGATGTAATGGTTAGGATGTTATGCTGACAATGGCACGAGCACAATCAGACAAGGGTTCAATACCAGCTCTCATCATTCACTACAGGAGGGAAATACTGATCACCTATACCTCCATGCACTCATGCCTACACAAATCTGATGGTCCTCACACTTCACATACCCACAGCATCTTCTACTAGTGGACTTGTTTTTTGTCTTAATCCCCACCATGAGGTTGTAATCTACTGACAGTGAAACACCTAAAACCCAAGGAAGAAACCTAGGCTTCACCTCAGCCAGTCCATATGATCTGTGCTGAATAATGACATCCTAACATGCCCTTCTTTTTTTTTTTTCCCGCGTTTCCATCCTGGTTCAGGATATTGCGGTCAACACCAGCATCTTTCAGCTGTATGTTGATTCCTAGGCTAGATTACGCTCATCAGCATGCCACGACTTTCTGAGCGACTGGTTCCATATTCTCATAAGACACTGGCGCGACTCGAACCCCTCCAAATTCTTGTGCGCCCACGTCAACCACGAGAGTATTCGGGGTTACGGAAAAAGCTGCTAACCCCTCAGCCAGGGAGACCGTTCTGCAGATGTGAAATTGCACACCCTGCCAGTTTGGATCCAAACCTCATACTACTAGTCTCAGTAGATCGGAATTACTGTTAAAAAGCACTACAACATTTACCACTCAACTGGATATTATATTTTTTTTTTTTCGCTCGCTAGCTTTGAACTCAAGCATAGTCCATACACACTATTTCTGGTAGTGGTAGACTGAATTTTGTGTGTGGATTAGCTTTCCATATTAACAGTGTGCCTCGCCATCAGGCGAACTCACTCTGACTTCAGAGGTACTTGTAATTAATGTTCCCAAGTCAAGGAAGAGAAGTCAACATTTTAGTCCAACTGTCCAGTGTAGGGGTTGAACCACTCACCTCAGCATCAGCACAACGGATGTTTAAGAACACACCTTCTTACCCATTCGGCCATGCGGACCTAACTGGATATTACTGTCGCAATATTTCTTCGTTCTTTTTAGGGAAGTGTGTTACACCTAGTTATGCAGCTCAACGGCCAATGTATCCGACATCAGCATGCATTTGTGCAAGATATGCTTCCTCTAGACAGATTCCATCCCAGGTAATGGGCTTTATCTACCCATAGGGAACTTTACCACATTTGCCAACATACAGGATGTTTCTGCCACAATGACATCCATGAAATACAAAAAACAGAATGATGTATACAAGAACAGCCCACTGTGGTATCCCTGGAAATGAAAATGTGAACGAGCCAGTAAAAGCTGTAGGAAGTTACATTTACTATTATACCTGATATTACTATCACAATTCTCTACTATACATACCACATATCTCATTTTACTTAATATTACCATCACAATTCACCACCAGTATACCCAATATTATTATCACAATTCACCACCACTGTGACCACTATACCTGATATTCATCATCACCATCCATTGCCTTACAGGACGGCATGGACAATCATGCCCCTCCACACATTACGATCTACCAACGGTATGGATAAATTTGTCTGTTGACTCCTTTCAGTGCCATGACACAAGACTGTCAAGAAATTTCTACTCTTGCTGTCCTCCATCTCTGTTTCCACAAAACTTTTCGGTTGTCATGACATGTTCCAGTTATTGTCTTCTCATAATGTGACCAAAATATAATGATTGCTTGTGTCTGATGTTTGTGATAAATTATCTTTACGACTCTGCTACACATACCATATATCTGGTTTTACCTTATACTATAACAATTCACCACCTCTCTGACCAGTATATGTGATATTACTATCACAATTCACCACAACATTGACAATTTATGTGATTTTACTGCTGTAATTCTCTACATCTGCCAGTTCACCTGATATTAATCACTATACACTTCTACACTTACCAATACACCTGATATTATTGACACAATAAGATTGCGCTTCTCTCCAAGTTCAATGCACTCACATTTCGGCCACTGACAGTTATCTAAAAATCCAGACATTCTGAAACTGTTATCAGTTCACCAGTCTGAAATGAAATGTTTGAAATTACTTATTCAATATCATTTTAACACATACAAAATAGTACAATAAGTAGAATCTGATTGGATATAAACAATCTTCTTCTTCTTCTTCTTCGTTCATCCGGAGTTTTTTTTCGGATGTGATTGCGTTGTGCCTGTTTACAGCAGAGCTGCGTTATTGCGCCGTTAGGCCGACACATCCGACTTCTGCGGGCATTTGTTGACCGGGTTAACCTTCCCGGGGGTTTCTTAGGACGTTTGACTCTCACTGTTGTGGTGTTATCCCCCATCCCAGCTGGTCCATATAGAACAGCCAAAGATCCTGGTCAGCCCTCAAGGGAAGGCAGGGGCAGACCATGGGCATTCCCCGCCATCCAAGGAGGCTTCCATAATTGCAGAGCCGATACATAGCGCTCTGGTACTGGGCTCACCCAAGGAATCGTCACGTCCTGCACATGGCTGCTTAGCCTCACTTCCGTATATTGGGCCTTCCGTTCACCATAGGCTGTTCTTCCGGAAACCAGAAGTATGCAGTCTGCAGATGACATCCACACAGTGAGCTTTCGATTCGGACTTTCCATGTAATGGATTTGCTATCCAAGCAATATTCCATTTCGTGCCACTAGGACACTTTTCCATCTTTTATGAAGTCCACACAGTGGGCTTTAGATACGGACTTTCCACGTAATGGATTTGCTATCCAAGCAATATTCCATTTCATGCCACTAGGACACTTTTCCACCTTTTATGAAGCCCACACAATGGGCTTTTGATTCGGACTTTCCACGTAATGGATTTGCTATCCAAGCAATATTCCATTTCGTGCCACTAGGACACTTTTCCACCTTTTATGAAGCCCACACAGCGAACTTTCGATTTGGACTTTCCACATAATGGATTTGCTATCCAAGCAATATTCCATTACATGCCTCTGGGTCTTCATGCACCTTTAAATGTCAACCTGTATGTAGTTAAAGTAAGCTTCGGTCAACTTGAGCTTGTTGATATCTCCATAGAGCTTGTCCTCAAATGAAGCAGGTGTGGGCCAAAATATCTTTCTCTGTTCTGCATACGTTGGGCAATCCTGCAGCAAATGTTTTGCTGTCATTTTTCCAGTTCTACAATTACATTCATCAGTATCTCCTATCTTTAGTTTATTGAACAAGTGGTATTTCAGCCTGTTATGTCCTGTGCGGAGTCTGAAGATTGCTACTTGTTCTCTTCGGTCGAGTTTGTAATATGCATCATCCTTCTGATGGCCTGGATGCTCAGATTCCCATTTGGTTCTATAAGTGCTTTTTATCAACCTCTTTGCCTCATTATAGGTTATGTCTATGTCAGGCTGTGGTAGTCGTCCGCCCTCTTTTGCCAGTCTGTCAGCCTCTTCGTTTCCAGGTATACTGCAATGTGATGGGATCCACTGTATTGCAACTTTTTTGGATTTCTGGCATAGACCATGGAGTGCTGCTCTTAGGTCAGCTATTTCTGTGCTGTTATTGCTCTTCAGTATTGAGACAGCTGACTTTGCATCTGTAAAGATGACTATTTGCGTCTCTTTATTTTCCTCCATCAAGAGCATTTCTGCTGCAGTTTTTTTAGTCCAGTGTAGGGGATGAACCGCTTACCTCAGCATCAGCACAACAGATGATAAAGAACACACGTTATTACCCATTCGACCATGCTGACCTGCTAACGTTCGTTCTTCTTCTTCTTCGTTCATCCGGAGTTTTTTTTCCGGATGTGATTGCGTTGTGCCTGTTTACAGCAGAGCTGCGTTCTTGCGCCGTTAGGCCGACACATCCGACTTCTGCGGGCATTTGTTGACCGGGTTAACCTTCCCGGGGGTTTCTTAGGACGTTTGACTCTCACTGTTGTGGTGTTATCCCCCATCCCAGCTGGTCCATATAGAACAGCCAAAGATCCTGGTCAGCCCTCAAGGGAAGGCAGGGGCAGACCATGGGCATTCCCCGCCATCCAAGGAGGCTTCCATACTTGCAGAGCCGATACATAGCGCTCTGGTACTGGGCTCACCCAAGGAATCGTCACGTCCTGCACATGGCTGCTTAGCCTCACTTCCGTATATTGGGCCTTCCGTTCACCATAGGCTGTTCTTCCGGAAACCAGAAGTATGCAGTCTGCAGATGACATCCACACAGTGAGCTTTCGATTCGGACTTTCCAGGTAATGGATTTGCTATCCAAGCAATATTCCATTTCATGCCACTAGGACACTTTTCCACCTTTTATGAAGCCCACACAATGGGCTTTTGATTCGGACTTTCCACGTAATGGATTTGCTATCAAGCAATATTCCATTTCGTGCCACTAGGACACTTTTCCACCTTTTATGAAGCCCACACAGCGAGCTTTCGATTTGGACTTTTCACATAATGGATTTGCTATCCAAGCAATATTTCATTTCATGCCTCTGGGTCTTCATGCACCTTTAAATGTCAACCTGTATGTAGTTAAAGTAAGCTTCGGTCAACTTGAGCTTGTTGATATCTCCATAGAGCTTGTCCTCAAATGAAGCAGGTGTGGGCCAAAATATCTTTCTCTGTTCTGCATACGTTGGGCAATCCTGCAGCAAATGTTTTGCTGTCATTTTTCCAGTTCTACAATTACATTCATCGGTATCTCCTATCTTTAGTTTATTGAACAAGTGGTATTTCAGCCTGTTATGTCCTGTGCGGAGTCTGAAGATTGCTACTTGTTCTCTTCGGTCGAGTTTGTAATATGCATCATCCTTCTGATGGCCTGGATGCTCAGATTCCCATTTGGTTCTATAAGTGCTTTTTATCAACCTCTTTGCCTCATTATAGGTTATGTCTATGTCAGGCTGTGGTAGTCGTCCGCCCTCTTTTGCCAGTCTGTCAGCCTCTTCGTTTCCAGGTATACTGCAATGTGATGGGATCCACTGTATTGCAACTTTTTTGGATTTCTGGCATAGACCATGGAGTGCTGCTCTTAGGTCAGCTATTTCTGTGCTGTTATTGCTCTTCAGTATTGAGACAGCTGACTTTGCATCTGTAAAGATGACTATTTGCGTCTCTTTATTTTCCTCCATCAAGAGCATTTCTGCTGCAGTTTTTTTAGTCCAGTGTAGGGGATGAACCGCTTACCTCAGCATCAGCACAACAGATGATAAAGAACACACGTTATTACCCATTCGACCATGCTGACCTGCTAACGTTCGTTCTTCTTCTTCTTCGTTCATCCGGAGTTTTTTTTCCGGATGTGATTGCGTTGTGCCTGTTTACAGCAGAGCTGCGTTCTTGCGCCGTTAGGCCGACACATCCGACTTCTGCGGGCATTTGTTGACCGGGTTAACCTTCCCGGGGGTTTCTTAGGACGTTTGACTCTCACTGTTGTGGTGTTATCCCCCATCCCAGCTGGTCCATATAGAACAGCCAAAGATCCTGGTCAGCCCTCAAGGGAAGGCAGGGGCAGACCATGGGCATTCCCCGCCATCCAAGGAGGCTTCCATACTTGCAGAGCCGATACATAGCGCTCTGGTACTGGGCTCACCCAAGGAATCGTCACGTCCTGCACATGGCTGCTTAGCCTCACTTCCGTATATTGGGCCTTCCGTTCACCATAGGCTGTTCTTCCGGAAACCAGAAGTATGCAGTCTGCAGATGACATCCACACAGTGAGCTTTCGATTCGGACTTTCCAGGTAATGGATTTGCTATCCAAGCAATATTCCATTTCATGCCACTAGGACACTTTTCCACCTTTTATGAAGCCCACACAATGGGCTTTTGATTCGGACTTTCCACGTAATGGATTTGCTATCAAGCAATATTCCATTTCGTGCCACTAGGACACTTTTCCACCTTTTATGAAGCCCACACAGCGAGCTTTCGATTTGGACTTTTCACATAATGGATTTGCTATCCAAGCAATATTTCATTTCATGCCTCTGGGTCTTCATGCACCTTTAAATGTCAACCTGTATGTAGTTAAAGTAAGCTTCGGTCAACTTGAGCTTGTTGATATCTCCATAGAGCTTGTCCTCAAATGAAGCAGGTGTGGGCCAAAATATCTTTCTCTGTTCTGCATACGTTGGGCAATCCTGCAGCAAATGTTTTGCTGTCATTTTTCCAGTTCTACAATTACATTCATCGGTATCTCCTATCTTTAGTTTATTGAACAAGTGGTATTTCAGCCTGTTATGTCCTGTGCGGAGTCTGAAGATTGCTACTTGTTCTCTTCGGTCGAGTTTGTAATATGCATCATCCTTCTGATGGCCTGGATGCTCAGATTCCCATTTGGTTCTATAAGTGCTTTTTATCAACCTCTTTGCCTCATTATAGGTTATGTCTATGTCAGGCTGTGGTAGTCGTCCGCCCTCTTTTGCCAGTCTGTCAGCCTCTTCGTTTCCAGGTATACTGCAATGTGATGGGATCCACTGTATTGCAACTTTTTTGGATTTCTGGCATAGACCATGGAGTGCTGCTCTTAGGTCAGCTATTTCTGTGCTGTTATTGCTCTTCAGTATTGAGACAGCTGACTTTGCATCTGTAAAGATGACTATTTGCGTCTCTTTATTTTCCTCCATCAAGAGCATTTCTGCTGCAGTTTTCAAAGCCTCTACCTCCGCTTTGAAGTTACTTGAAAATTTTCCAGTTGCCATTGAATGTGTTTTTTTCACTCCATTTTTTAAATTTAGGAGAATTCCTCCTCCATTCTCTATTGAATTTTTGGCTGATCCATCTGTATATGCATGGGTCCAATTCCTGCTTGGGTAATGTTCTTTTATGTAGTTTAGGGTTATTTCTCTTCTTTCGGTTTCATGCTGAGTGTTCTTTTTCTCAATACCAGGAATGTTTTCTATCATCTCAGGCAGTTGCTGCTGTCTCCAAGCTGGGAACTTGTGTGCATTGTGTATGGGCTTGACTGTTGAAATGTTAAGTATAGGATCTGCCCTAATCCTTCGTTTTGCAGTTTCTACAAAGTTGCTACGCTTCAGTCTTCCCTTTCCAAAACCATTAAATCTGTTGTACATAGGGTGGTCTGTCAATCTTCTAAATTTTTCTGCTTGTTGCTGGGCTCTGCTATCTCTTCTATCCTGCATTGGTTGTAAACAAGTGATCTTTTCTAGTTCATTAATAGGCGTTGTCTTCAGGCTTCCAGTTATGATTCGCATTCCTTGGTTTTGGACTCTACTTATTTTGTTAAAGTTTGACATAGCTGCTGTTGCCCAAGCTGCAATGCCATATTCCAGTACTGGCCTCACCCGTCCAGTATATAACTTCTTGAGAACTTTCTCATCTGCTCCCCACGTTGTACCAGCAAGCTTTTTCATGATTGCCATTCTCTGCCTTGTTCTTGTTCGATTTTTCTCAACCTGTGTCTTCCATGTCAGGCGACGATCAAAAGTGACTCCTAGATAGTTTGGATTTTCTTCATGGCGCAATATTTTTCCATTCAATACCAGCTTAGGTTGCTGAGTTTTATTTGAGAGGGAGAACACTGTGCATGTTGTTTTCTCCTCACTTATCTTCACTAGCCATGATTTTGACCAGTCCTCTAGCGCTAATAAGGCTTGCTGTATTCTGCTGTTAGCTGTACTAATATATTCTTCAGATGTCCATATGGCTAGGTCATCTGCAAAGGAGGATGTGTGTACTCTGGCTGGAAAATTTTCTGTGATGTCATTTATATATGCTAGGAATAATGTTGGTGAAAGAACTCCTCCTTGGGGGACACCTTGCTCCAGCAGCATCATTTTGCTTGTTTGTCCTTGTACTTTTGTCCTGGCAGTTCTGTTCTCAAGGTAGTGGCTGATCCATTTATACATTTTTCCACAAACATGCATGTTTTGCAGTTTTACTTTCAGTCCTTCCTTCCATACTTTATCAAATGCTTTTTCTAAATCTATCCAGACTGCTAGTGTGTGCTTTTTCTCTTGGAAGGCATCCTCTATTTCCTGAGCTATATAGGTTATTTGATCTTCAGTGGATCTGTATTTTCTGAATCCTGCTTGGTGTGGTGTTAAGAGTTTGTTTTCTTCCAGATGCCATGTTAGCCTGCCATTGATAATGCGTTCCATTAATTTTCCTACACAGCTAAGTAGACTGATAGGTCGATAGCCATTTGGTTCTTCCAGGTCTTTTCCTTTCTTTGGGACTGGTATTAGTATAGCTTCCTTCCATGCCTGTGGGACTATTCCTCTCTTCCAGCTGTTATTTAGGACTGCTAGTAGTTTCTTCTTTGCCTTGGTGCCTAGTCCTATTAGCATTTCATTTGTGATTCCATCCTTTCCTGGTGATTTCTTCTTTTTTAGGGTATTCATTGCCTGTTCCATTTCTTCCATTGTTAGATTTGCCATCATATATTCTGCTGCTGTCTCTGTATTTCTATGATGTATCTGTTTGTCTTTGATTGCTTTCTTCTGTTCGGTTGTAATATCAATGTGGTTTGCATTTGCATAGTGTTCCATTAGTGCATTTGCAGCCTTTTTGCCTGTAAGCAAGGCATTTCCTTGTTTAATTGTTATTTGTTTGTTTCTAGGTCCTTCATTGTTCATGGCTTTCACTAGTTTCCATAGTTTGTTTCCATCCCTGTCAAAATTCAGGTTTTCTGTTTTTTCCCTCCAACAATCTCTTGTTGTTTGATTTACTGTTCTTTTATATTTTGCTGAGATGGCTTTGAGAGAGATGTTTGCTTCAATTGTTTGTTCTCTCTCTGCTGTCTTCCTGGCATCTTCAACTTTGTCCTCCAAACTTTGTAGTTCTTCAGTCCAGTATGGTTTGTAATTTTTCCTCGCTCCTCTTGGAATGGACTCAGTGGCTGCCTGTATTATCGCTCTGTTTAGACTTTCCACCATTTGCTTTATGTTGCCATATCGTGTATTTATGTTTTCACAATATTTGTCTGTTAGTATGGCAAATCTGTCCCAATCTGCTCGTTTGTAATTCCAGCGGGGCACGGGCTTTTGCTCCTGTGGAACATACTCCATATTCATTTCAAGCTTGATTGGTCTGTGGTCACTACCTGCTAATTGGTCCAGCACATGGCGATCGATTTTGTGGAGGATGTCTCCTGTGCAGAAAGCTAAGTCTGGAGTAGAAGTGGTAAGCCATCTTCTGGAGTAGAAGCTCGGTGTGTCATCCGCTTTGTTGAGTAGATGGAGATTTGAGTCTATTTCCCAGTCCTCCAATTCATCTCCTCTTTTGTCAGTATCTGGGTATCCCCATCTTTCTGAACGGCTATTAAAGTCTCCGACAATAATGCAGTTTGTGTCAGTTATTTTCATGTTTGAGAGTGTAAGGTCCTTATCTGCTGGGCTATACAGATTGTAGATTCTTATTTTCACGTCCTTTATCATTATATCAACACCTATAATTTCCGTTTGGTTGTTAGAGATCACAGATACTTCGCTGCAAGGTATTGTATTTCGTGTAAGTATTAGAACTCCTCCTTTGTGTCCTTCGCGGTCGAAACGTGTGGCCTGATATCCTCTGACTGAGAATTTGTGATTGGCGTTGAGGTGTGTCTCTTGAATGCATGCCACATCTATTCTATCTTTATGAAGACGCTGTGTTAGGGAGTCTTTCTTCTTGTAAACTCCTTCGGCATTCCACTGTAGTATGTTGAGTGTCCGGGGTATTTGGTCAATAGCTCTTAACCTACTCCTCTGTGCCTTGACTCCACAGCACAGGGGAAGGTGACCACCAGTAGTCATGGGTGGACCCCCTCGAGGCAGGGGGCCCGGCACTATCACCGCCTGATGGGACTTCACGGGATTAGCACCATATCGATTAATTTTGATTTGTGACATCATGAATTAAGTTACGTTGCACTGCTTTGTCAAGCCTGTGGCTCAGTACATCCGATTTCGACAAGCATTTATTCGGGATGCTTTCCCTAGCCTTTGACTGTCCCCAGTCTACCTACAAGGCAGCAGGTTTCACGTTGCACTGCTTTGTCAAGCCTGTGGCTCAGTACATCCGATTTCGACAAGCATGTATTTGGGGTGCTTTCCCTAGCCTTTGACTGTCCCCAGTCTACCTACAAGGCAGCAGGTTTGTGTGTCTCTTCGTCTGGTCCCTCTCCCTTGACCTGTCCGACATGGGTGGCCCTACCAGTAGCTGTGCTACCGTCGGCATAGCTCTTGGGGTCATTGGGACGCACAAGCCCCTCTACCTCGTCACGGTGGACACACAGCAGAGGGGATATAAACAATCTGACAAGCTACATGACACACTATTATGATAGACACAATTAATTTTTGTATACATTATTCTACAAAGGTGAAGTGGTTTAGTGGTAAACAAACTAATAAAGTAGCAATAAATAATACATTTTAGAAAGAGTCACATTTACATTACCAAGTAAATTATTTAAAGGAAGCGTGCATGATATTAATGCTATTATTTGTCAGTTTATAGTCATTTTCTGCATTTAGAAATGCATTCTTTACAAAAATATTGCAATCAGATAGTACTACAATACACACACATTGTCAAAGGTGTTGGATAAGTCATCGTCATCATGTATCATGGGCGGTCACAGTTCATCATCGCATGTGATCACTGGAGTTTTGAATCAGGTCTTTCACCTGATTAATCTGTGGCCAAACCATCCAAGTATTTCTCTCTTTGCATTTCCCTTGCTCTTTACCATCAATTCTTCTAGCTATCACCAAGTTTTAAAGTTTATTTCTCCTCACAGCTTGTCCACAAAATGCTGGTTGTCTTTGTCTAATTGGGTAAGTGGGACCATTTGTTTCCAGATTTCCAAAATATTTTTTAAACATGAACGAAATTCTGAAAGATGCACTAACTAAATATAAGCTATTCCAAAATAGTGATTGATTGACTGATCTAGGAACTGACATCACAGCATTCGGGGCATTTCCATAGGTGCTCAGTCCCCATCCTCAGCAGCCAGCGAAGAGTTCCAACACAAATAGTACCAGTAGAAATCTGATTATATGTCCGTCTCGCCTTTCCTCTGAGCATCGAGCATCGGCCAGATCCCCTCGTCACTCCTTGCTGCCTCATTCTTGCCAGACCACGACGATCCATTTGCTCCTCTGAGGTGTACACGTGCTCCCACAAGGTCACATCCACGTCTGCCTAGTCATGCATCAATACTCCACCAACTTTTGCAGAGCCAGCCAATCTGTCCACTTGTTCATTCCCCAGCACACCGGCATGCCCCGAAGAAAAGATCAAGGCGATGCTTGCCACTCGTGACCTCCAAAGCGAAGCAAGCCACTCTGCATGAAGCATGCCTGTCCTCACCTTCCTCAGCATGCTTTCTGAGTCAGTTACAATCATGGGGGTGTGTGTGTGTGTGTGTGTGGTGTGTGTGTGTATGTGTGCGTGTTTGTGTGTGTGGTATTCTCAATCCAGCGGAAAGCTGCAGTGACCGCCTCCATCTCCATTCTTAAGCTAGATGTTGTGGTATCATATGCCAGGCTCTCCTGCACCAAACGTCGGCCATTAGATTTTGCTATGAACCCCCAGGCACTTCTCCTACCTCTCGACACTGAACCAAAATAGTGAATAGATCTGCAATGCCAACTAATTCTTTATAACTTGATATATAATACAGGGTGTATTTTTAATGACTGTCCAATGTTCGAAAATATTGCCGTTCCAAGTTTTGTATTCACCTATTATGTTGCGTGAACTTTACAGAGGGTGAATACAAAACTAGGACCCGCAATATTTTCAAACATTGCACAGTCAATACACCGTATATGTAATACTTTATTATCCCTTAGGCATGATAGTAGGGTGGAATCTGATTAAAATGTTTGTTTACCTGGGATACCGGGTCAACCCAGCCTAAAATGGGTACCAAACATGTCTTGGGAAGTAAAGGCGGCTGGTGTGATACTAACCACACCACCCATCCAGTGCTGATTGGGCTATACAATGTAAGCATCTAGCACGATATGCCTGATGCAGCTTAAGGCATAAATGGGTCCTTAACTTACTTTTCTTACAATATTATAGCAAATGTACATTTTGTGGCTGCTGATTTCTCAGGTGTCATAAATCATTCCAGTTAAGGCATCAAATGATATACAGAAGTCAGCATGGCTGAATGGATAAGAGCACTTGTTCTAAAACATCCGGTGTGCTGATGCCGAGGTAGCGTGTTCAACCCCAACACTGGTCACTTGGACTAAAATGTTGACTTCTTGTCTTTGACTTGGGGATGTAAATTACAAGTACCCCTGATGTCAGAGTTGGTTCATCTGATGGCAAGGGACATTGGTAATTGGGAAAGCCAATGCACACACCAAAAATCAGCTCAGTGTACAGTAGAAGTGGTAGCACGTGTATGGGGAAATTCTCAGGCAGAGAAAAGTATGCTCAATTCATTTGGGATTATCATAATTGCACTTTGGACGTGTCCATGCATGCTTGAATCTTTATAATAAAACTTCAGCAGCATGCAGTAACCAACCATGTCTTTAGAAACTAATTAACTGAGTGAGTCCTTTAAACTGTTTGAAGGTCAGCATGGCCGAATGGGTAAGAACGCATGTTCTTAAACATTCATTGTGCTGATGCTGAGGTAAGTGGTTCAACCTCTACACCAGACAGCTGGACTAAAATGCTGATGTGTCGTCCTTGACGTGGGGACGTAAATTGCAAGTACCTCTCAAGTTGGAGTGGGTTCGGCTGATGGTGAGGGACACTGTTAATAGGGAAAGCTAATCCACATGCAAAATTCAGTCCATCACTGACAAGCTGGTAACTTACGGGGTATATGAGCCAGTCGCTCAGACAGCAATGGCAAACTACAGAGCGTAATCTTGCCAAGAAATCAACAATCAGCTGAAAGATACCGATGATGACAGCGATGTCCTGTAAAGGATGTGTGAAAAAAGCAAGTGAATGGGGGAACTGGGGAATCTGTAGACATACACTTGGACTAAAAGCCTGTTGTTACATGGCCAGAAAGAACAACAACTTTTAGTATAAATTCGTTTATGATAAATGACTTTCCAAATAGGATCTTAATCTTTATCAAATTAACTAACTGCACATTATAGTGTCATTAGTGACTTGCTTAATGGCAATAATGGCTTAATATAGAAAGAAAGAGTATGAAATACTAATACTTATTAATACTAGCGTGTTCTATCGTGCCATTACCCGAAATTAAAACGGAAATCATGTACGGAGTTATTCTGCCATTACTCACCTTGTCCCGGAAAACGCTATCTAATTTACCATGCATTATTTCGACGTCATTCATTCATTCAAATCTCACGTGACAATAACACACGTCATCCTGGGTTTTCCAGGAAAGGTTTGCCTAATATTCTGTGCACAGCGATTGGTTGAAATCATCGTGACCTTTTATATAAATACGAATATATTTCATACTTACCGTAATTAATTTTTTTTGGGGTGTTGTTGATAGAATTGCAATTATAGATGCATTTTTGAATTCTGCACACAATTTTAAATATATCTGGAAAGTTTCATCTTGTAATAGCTTTAATTGTGGATGAAAAACAACATTTTCTGCGAAGGCGGGTTTTTGTTCTTTGCACATATCGATCCGACTGGTATGTGCACTTTGTAACACTATTCTGGCATTGTTGATAGAATCGCATCAATTACAGATGTATTTTTGAATTCTGCACACATATTTAAATATATCTGGAAAGTTTCATTGCTGTAATAGCTTTAATTGTGGATGAAAAAGAACATTTTCTGTGAAGCGTGCCTTTGTGAATGGAGAAACGCATGGCCATGTGGCATGGCGACTGCACATACGCATATCGATCAGAATGGCATGTACACTTTCACTTTTCAACACTCAAAACGTGCAATTTGACCTACTAAAGTTGAAGAGAACACAAGTTTAAAGATTATTAATAACTTATTTGTATACTTGTACTATTGTTTTAATCAATTAACATGACGGAACATATTTTTGAAGTCAGTTTTCATAATCCGCCTATGACCCGTTTGGTTGAGGCAACCTCGCACACGGAGAAAAATTGAAGAAATGGCACAATGAACTGTAATTAAGGTTTTTTCTGGTGCTGTCAATAGAATTTCAATTGTAGATGGATCTTCTAATTCTGCATCAAATTTTTCAGACATTTGGAAAGTTTCATCGCTAAACTTGCTGTAATTGTGGTTGAAAAACAGGCTAAGATGGTACGATCATGATGCGTGCCTTTGTGAATGGGGAAACCCAAAATGGCGGCTTTACTATATTATTAATCTTTGATGGAAAAATCATTGTGTCCTTGCTAGCGTAGTCAAAAGCATTCTGCCTGACACGCAGGAGACCGAGGTTCTATTCCCGGCTGGGTATTTTTTTTAAAAATTTGTTCACAAAATTATTAGGTGATATAATAGAAACTATTAAACATTACGAAGTAAAATATTATATAGAACTAAGAAACTGGAAGTTTGTGAATAAAGTGTGCTCTGTGGATCTGTGCGAGCTGCCGACTGCCGAGGAGCACATCCCACAGAGGCAGCGGAATGATCGCGTATCGGAATCGATGAATCCAATAGATGTCTTTGATTAATGTGAATTTTAATTGCCATATAAAATATTGCCCTTGGACCTGTATAGTTTAATCGCTAAACTTGCTCGAATTGTGGTTGAAAAACAGATTTTCTGCGAAGATGTGACTTTGTGAATTGGAAACCCATTGGTCATGATGGCCGCGCATATCGATAGCGCTACACTTTGTAACACTCAAAACGTGCAACTTGAATTGCTAAAATTAAAGTGAATACAATTTTAAATATTAATAATAATTTATTTGTATACTTGTACTATTTTGTAATCATTTAACATGATGGAACATATTTTTGAAGTCAGTTTTCATATGACCGTTTGAGACAATCTCGCATGCACAGACACGCACACCCGCTGGTGGAGGTAATCGGACACACTGGAGAGCGACAATATCGGGTGAGGAGCATGAGAAATCGCAACTCGTTTCACCTTCATAAAAATGTGAATATCTTCACTTAGAATTAAAATACCGGCATCATTGAGGTACCATTAGGTTTTGATTTTCAAGGCCTATCTACTGTGGTGGTCTCATGAGTAAATACTCAAATTTAAAATCGAGATAGTGTGACTGTTTTCATTCCTGTTTCACTAGTGTGTTAGTTTTTATATTATATTTAATTTGAGAAGCATTCAGAACAAGAGAGTTTTCTCTACCGTATTTCTTTTTCTAGTATTTCACTTCTTAAATAACAAGTCAAGTTTTGTTTTATGTTTTGTTTATGTATTTAATTATGAATTATTTTATCTTGTTTTTTTTTTACATCCCTAATGACACGAATGTATAAGTATGACACGGCGAACGAAAGAAGAGGAAGTATAATTATGACAGAACTTCTTGGAACCTATTGCAGACACTTTAACCTTAAGAAAATTAGAGTCACCGAGTTCGAGATTCGAACCCACCTGGTAAAGTTCTAGAGCTGGAGCCCGTGGAACAACCGTTGACTTCTGCTGGGAAACTAACGGTTATCTGCCCGCGATGACGTCACGGTGACATGAAAAACTCGGAACACGAAGTTGGCCCATAGTTACCCATGATTCTCCAATCGCATTCTTTAGCAACACAATGGCGGCGGCGACACATCCAGACTATGACAAGCCTGGAGATAAAGGCGAAGAGAGAGTGAAAGTCATTTGTCTTGGCGACAGCGCTGTAGGAAAGTCCAAGTGGGTAGATGAAAGATGTGTTATGAAGCCAGGTTGTTGATTAGTTTTGGAAGAGATGTGCATTATTTAGCATTTTTCTCCACCAGTTGTAGGGCATGGTCATTCAATTGATTGCTTGCATTCCACATTTACATCGCATTGTAATGATTACAGTAATCTAGGTAGTTTTAATAAATTTTCCACAGTAAAAATTTTAAAAGAGTGAAATCAATGCGGCCAGATAAAATTGGTAAATTACCATCCAGTGGTACCTCATTCCTGTCACTACATCAGTTTGAAGCAGTCAGAAATGTTGATTGACTGAAAGGACATGTATTTCAGTTTGATTTTTGACTGCATGATGGCTATTTCTCTATTTTACTTGTTGCCAAGGTGCTTGTGTGGACGTTTTAAATTTAGCAGGTGTCATCATATGCTCATCCACCTATCTACTGTGGTTCGAGTATGTAGTGGCCTTCAATAACATTGCAGCCTGCAATATACCCAGCGGTTAATTAACAATGCAGTAAACAATGGAGACAGATTAATTATATGTGCACAGCTGCTGATGATCAATGATCTTCATTCACGTCACTTATTGGAACTTTTCCATCACTCCAACTGGGTTCTCTTTACACACACACATCCTTATACTGCTGGTATAATGTTCTTGTGGTGTGTGGCCAGTGTGTGACCTGCCTCGAAGCTACCTCATGCCTGAATGAGAGACCATCTTTCCTCAATTTAGCTCATTGACTTTGTGAGCTTCACTCATAGAAACTTGGGTGCATGTAACCGGTGTTCACTGATTAGCCTCATCTCCCATAGAGATAAAAAGAGGAGTACACCAGGGATGCGTGTTGTCCCCAAGCCTCTTCAGCTTATACCAGAAAGAATTTTTTAACAAGTTGAAATGCCTGGACTTAACATCAATGGAAGAATCATAAACAATCTCAGATATGCTGACGATATCGTGTTACTAGCCGAAAGCGAGCAAGAGTTACAAACCCTAATGGAGCAAATAAACAGGCATAGTGCAGAATGTGGTTTAGATATTAACATCCTAAAAACAAAAACTATGATAATTAGCAATGGAAAGGAAAGGTCATTATTGAACATCACAGTAAATGAGGAGATACTAGAACAAGGAACAAGTTTCTCCTATCTGGATATGTAATAACAGATGATGGCAGAAGTGAAATTGAAATAAAAAAGAGAATAGGAATGGCCACAAATGCTTTCAACAGCATGACATCAGTATTAACATCTAGAGAGATTAACAATGCATTAAAAATGAGAATTGTCAAATGTTAGTATATTCAACACTATTGTATGGCACGGAAGCCTGGACATTGAACAAGCAACTAGAAAGTCAGATATGTCGTTTCATCAACTCTCTCTTCATTCCCAGTTTTTCTAGGACCTCTGCATTTTATTGTTTTTGTTTCCATGAAATACGACCTGTTCGTCTGTATATCCACATCTCCAGGGCTTCTATGCAACTTTCTAGTTGCTTGTTCAATGTCCAGGATTCTGCGCCATACAGTAGCGTTGAATATACGTAGCATTTTACAATTCTCATTTTTAATGCGTTATTAATCTCTCTAGATGTTAATACTGATTTCATGCCATTGAAAGCATTTTTGACCATTCCTATTCTCTTTTTAATTTCCATTTCACTTCTGCCATCATCTGTTATTATATGTCCAAGATAAGAGAAACTTGCTACTTGTTCTAGTATCTGCCCGTTTATTGTGATGTTCATTGATGATCTTTCCTTTTCACTGCTAATTATCATAGTTTTTGTTTTTTGGATGTTAATATCTAAGCCACATTCTGCACTGTGCCTGTTTACTTCTTCCACTAGGTCTTGCAACTCTAGCTCACTTTCTGCTAGTAACACGGTATCGTCAGCATATCTAAGATTGTTTATGATTCTTCCATTGATGTTGAGTCTAGGCATTTTAACTTGTTTAAAAATTCTTTCTGTGTATAGGTTGAAGAGGCTTGGGGACAGTACACATCTGACATAACACTCTTATAAAAACCATCCTGGAGGGCAAGGCTGAGGGCAAGAGATAGACAATGATACAAGTGGGACGATAACATCAAGAGATGGATGAACATCAGTCTGACAGAATTTACAGTCAAGGCGAGAGACAGACAGTGTTGGAGATCCATTGCAGCCAACCTTCATTGTGGAGACGGCACCTGATTTATTGATTGATAGTCTGTTTCAGTTAAACTTGTGTATAACTGTCTTAACTCTTTAGGTCTCATCTTTAACTCATAATAAACCCCTATCTGGATTACGGACACTTTTGTTCTTCTTCACCGGTCAACATTTGCAATGAATTTATTTCTGCATGGGTCACAAAGAGGATAATTTACTCTAGGTCTTCACTGATCCCCCCAGAGTCTTTCTCTCTGGGTCGATATGTACTATAGTGACGAGGAAGCAGATAACGACAAATAAAAGATAATATTTTGATGGCCTAGCAAAAAGAATCAGAAGTAGGTCCAGCATTAAATTGACACCAGGAAATGCCTAGGGAGGTAAAAGCAGCTGGCATGTCATTAATAACATCACCCATCGAATGACCAGTTGATCTATAAAAATACGAGACTTGCACCTTATACCCAATAACTCCTCAAGACATGTGAAGAGTCCCCGTACATTTCTTCTTAAGGATCTTGTCATAAAATTTCATTTTTTGTTTTTGCATTCGCTTGCTTTTTAAAGCTAGCGTAGTCCATACTCACGCTGTGCTTCTAGAGCACTGGACTAATTCTTGCATGTGGATTAGCTTTCCCTATTACCAGTGTCCCTCATCATCAGGCGAAACCCACTCTGACTTCTGAGGTGCTTGTAATTTACATCCCCAAATCAATGAGAAGTCAACATTTTTAGTCCAACTGGCTGGTGTAGGGGTTGAACCTGCTACCTCGGCATCAGCACACCAGATGTTTAAGAATGAGAGCACTTATCAATTTGACCATGCTGACCATAAAATCTCACGATCCCCAACTTCATATTTTGAGAACCACTTGAATGGCATCACTGATTATAAGCTTATCATTTCTTTTATTCCACAGACTAGTTGAAAGATTTCTCATGGATGGATAGTATCCTTTTTTGTGTTTTGTGTGTGTGTGTGGTATTGTCAAACCTTAGATGTTATAAAAGGTGTTCTTGTATGTTACATACTTTAAGTTATCATATTTCTACCCACACTCTGCTGCCAGTGCCAAACATGGATGCTGTCTTCTTCTTCTTCTTCTTTTCGTTCATCCGGAGTGTTTTTTCAGATGTGATTGCGGTGTGTCTGTTATGCGCCCTTGGGCCGAAACCCGTAGGCCAACACATCCGACAATAGCGTGCTTTTTTGACCAGGTAGCATTCCCGGGAGACTCTCACTTTTGTGGTGCCATCTACAACCATGCTGGCCAAGTTGGAACAGTCGAAGACAACGGTCATCCCTCAAAGGAAGGCAGGGACAGTCCATAGCATTTTCCGCCATCCAAGGTTGCTTCCATAGTTGCAGGGCCGACACATAACGCCCTGGATCTGGGCTCACCGAGGGAAATAGTCATGTCCTGCTCATGGCTGCTTTAAATCCTCACTTCAATATATTGGTCATTTCGTTTGCCCCGGGCCATTCCCGCACAAACCAGACAGGTTTGCAGACGGCATCCACTCAGCGAGTTTTCGGACATGTGCTTGTCGTTGCGCCCGTCATAGCTGTTCCAGGCACGACAGACATTCGGAAAACTACCTAGTCAGAGCTGTTCCGAACAAGAGCGGCATTCGGAAACTAGGTAGTCAGAGCTGTTCCTAGCACGAGAGACATTCGGACGAGACATTTCACTCGGACGTAATTGCGTAGTGTCAATTTTTAGTTTGCCACCCGTAGGATGACACTTCCGGCGGGCATTTTTTAATGAGGTTAGCCTTCCTTGGGTTTCGAGACTCTTGTTTCGGCTTCCACACAGCAAGCCTTTCGCTTCGGGCTGCCACGCAATGGATTCGCAAGACAGGCGTTCCATTTCGTGTCAACGAGACAATTTTCCACCTTTGACTACACTCACTCCATGAGTGTGGTTACAGACTTTCGGACGTCTGCGAGACGTGCGACCGAGGTGTTTTTCCACCTTTTGTACTCGCTCACGAGGTAGGCTACATGTGCTGCCGGCTCAGCACCTTACCTCCGTGCGTCTGTGGGCGAGTAACGGTCAGGCCCTTTCATCCGGGGATACCTCATATCCCCCAGCTAAGAGCCATCGAACGAATCTGCGCCGAGCATGTAGCGTTCTCAGCACATCATCACAATTTTGATGTAGGTTTGTGTCGGCCAGGCTCTCACTTCCGAGAGTTTATGGCTTAGAGACGTTCAGCCATACACCTCGGATGGGAGCCTTAGAGGTTATGTCCGGACTGAGATTTTAGGGATTGTTTGCCTGATTTTGACTGCTATCCTCAGTCTTACCTGCAGAGCAGCAGGTTGTGTCTCTCTTAGTCTGGTCCCTATCCCACGAGCCGTCCGATATGTAGTTTTCATCCATCGACAAGCACATGGGGTCGATGGGACACGCAAGCTCCCCCACCACGGCAAGGTGGAGACACATCGGGGGAGGGATGCTGTCTAAATCTCAAGAGAGAAAATTCATTTCATCTGAAATAAAATGCTTGAGAACAGTTTCTATCTTCACTAGAAGATTCATAATTAGAAGTTATAAAATTAAAAATTCCATAGATGCAACTCCCTGCAATGAATTTATTCTGTGATAACTCAAAAATGGTTAAGAAATCTTGTGATAATTGAAGCTCTATTAGCTTCCACTGTGTGCCAACAATAAAAAAAGGGTTAAAAAGTCCAGAGGATCAACTCATTGCACTGGGTTTTATCCCATACGGCTTGGTCTCTTTCAGCAGGGCGTCCAACCGAATGCGGTGCACAAAGTACGAACTCTGTAGCTCCAGCAATGACCCCCAGGAGTCTCAGAGAAAATTGCTTTTGTGAACTCCTCGACGTGGCACGTGATTTGAACAAATAGCCTTTGGAGTATGAGCTAGGCAGTGTAACCACTTCACCATGGAGAATCTCTCAGTGTCTCCAATCAAAGACGATCAAGCTATAGATAATCTTTTTTCAGGACCATCACTTGAAAAACATTTGAACAAAAGAAACATCAGCAAAGGAAATACACCAGAAACCAGTAACTAACTTACAAACCCATCATTATTCTCACTAAACCACTGTGGCGTTTGATGTGGTCAGAGTGCTTAAAGAATAGGTTGCATTTAATGGAAACAAAATAATTCAAATAAAAAAAAAAGATGGTCTGGGGATGAATTGAGAGTTAATGAAATAAAGAAAATGGAGACAAGTTAAATATTTTGGCAAGATTAAAAGACATAGCACTCTTATAAAAGCCATACTGGAGTGAAGAGTTGAAATTTCACATATAAGAGGGTTGGACAAACATCTGTCTGTCAGTGTGTACAATAAGAACAAGAGACAGAGAATGTTGAAGATCCCATGCAGCAAACTTTTAGAATGGAGATGGCACCTGATTGATTGATTGATTGCAAGTACTTTAGTTTCTGAGACATCATACTGTCTATGAGCTAGTCTTCTTTAATTTTTTAGATCTTGTAGAGTATTAATGTTTCTTTTCTTCTACATACATGCTTTTCTGAGAATTTCATGTAGTGGTTCACAGCTGCATGTTAAAATTGGTTCTGCTTAACTTGAGAAAATAAGCTAAAAATATCTAGCTATTCATCAGATTATCCTAACTGTAGATGGCGCCATTCAGTCCATAAATGCTCAGATCCTCTCCTCAGTATCTTTCTCAGCTTAGTGGTCAACAACACCAGTTGTGTGTTGGTTGACTATTCTTCTTTGATCCTCTGTTTAGCACCCCCTCTCCGGCTTCACCCCTTTTCATTTGATATACTGAAAAAACAAGAAATTTTTCAGCACAAACTGCAGCACCATTGAAAATCTTAAAAGTCTACATGATGGCACAAGTATTTACACCCAGAAGATGAAAATATCCGGCCTTTAGGTGAATATATTGGTAGTTAAGTATGAAGATAAACACAATCCACCAACATATTTTACCAGAAAATCAAATATCTGTAGTTTGGAAACAGTAATTTGTATTGTAAATACTTTCATGAATCCACAAGTTTTCCTTCATAGAAATCAGCAAACCACAGCAGTTGTCTACATATGCCCTGACTTTGTTCAACCACCGAGAACAGATAGATGGTAAACCAGTTTCTGTTGGTAAGTGGAAGTAAATATTTCCAGTTTCTCTAAAATTTCTTTATTGTTTTTGTTTTGGCCATGAAATATTATCTATTCTTCTGTATGTATATCTAGATTTCCAAGGCCTTGATTCAGTGTTGTAATTGCTTCTTCTTCTTCTTCTTCTTCTTCTTCTTCTTCTTCTTCTTCTTCTTCTTCTTCTTCTTCTTCTTCTTCTTCTTCTTCTTCTTCTCTTCTTCTGCGTTCATCCTGGATTTTTTTTTTCCGGACGTGATTGCGTTGTGCCTGTTAACAGCAGAGCTGCGTTCTTGCGCCGCTAGGCCGACACATCCGACTTCTGCGGGCATTTGTTGACCGGGTTAACCTTCCCGGTAATTGCTTATTCATTGTCCACTCTTCTGTACCATATAGTTGTGAAGTATGTACATAAAGGACCCTTTCACACACCTTCAGGTACATTGGAAATACAAAGCTAGACCCATATTTTACAGGAAATCACTTGGGGAACCCTTTGAGGCCACTACGACAGTTCATAAATAAACAACACATAGAATTGTTTGGCACTAATAGAAGGAGAAGAAGAATTTAGAAATTAGAGGACGTACCAGACAACATAAAATTTGAAACCTATAGTTACTGACCGGGATTTGAACTTGTCACCTCCAAATGACAACGGCACAGGAACAAGTGTACTTCAACGCGTGACCAACGAGACACCCCAAAAAGGTGTCTTCATTCTTTCTCCTTCTATGAGGCCAAACAATACTATGTGTGTTTATTTATGACCCATATTTTTATAGAACAGTCGGCACTCTGTAGTTGATGTGGTCAGTTATACACTGGCCACTTTTAATTTGCAAGACATTTATTGTTACCCAGTTTAGGCTTTTAGGCAATTTAGCTGGTCTCCCTGGCCTAGGTGTTAACATCTTTCTCCGTAATCCCGTATATTCTCGTGAGTAACGTAACATATGCGAGAATCTGTGGCGGTTCTCGCCGCGTAGGTAACTTATGGGGTATGTGAGCCGGTCGCTCAGAAAGCAATGGCAAACTACTGAGCATAATCTTGTTTAGAACATCAACAGCAGCTGAAAAATGCTGATGTTGACTGCAATGTCCTGTAAGGAATATAAACAAAAAAAATTAGCCTGGGTCTGCCTGGAAGCCTGGGTCATTTTTTAAAAATTGGAATCCGCCCCGATGCAGGTTGAATGCATGACCACCGGGTTAGCAGGTAAGTATCTAGCCACTACGCTACCGCAGCTTTCTAAATTTGTCCTGAAGTAGTTTTCTGAAAGAAATTAAAAGAAGAATCTCTATTGCTCTTTACAAAATAAAACTGAATAAATTGTGGTGTGGGACAGATAGACCTACAAAATTTAGATGTTTAAGAGCATGCGTCTTTCCCATTGCAACATACACCTGTGAGACCTGGACACTTACTAAACAAGCTGAACAGTGCATACATGATTTTGAATATAAATGCTATAGACAGGTTCTAAGAATATCTTGGATACAAAATAGAACAAATGCATCCTTACGACAAGATCTGAATATTAAAGAAGGTTGGCTACTAAATACGATAAAACAAAGAAAATTGAAATATATTGGTCACTTGAAATGTCATGAAAGTTTGGAGAGAACAATCATGGAGGGGTATATGCCTGGGAAGAGAGGAAGAGGAAGGCTAAAGAGAAGATGGGTGCAGGATGTGGCGGATGATCAGATGGGTTTTTCAGATGCGGGGCATCTTGCTTATGATCGAGAGGTTTTCCAGAAGGTTGTTATGGGAGCGAGGTTCTGCAAGGGACATGCTACTGAATGAATGAATGAATTTTCTGATATGGATCTGTGATGTGGTAGAACCATCACATCTTGTAGTCCTGGATGCATGGCGGAATAGGTGGCCAGTCTTGTCCTCACTTACAGGTGATGAGCCCAGGCACCATATAGTCATGTTCAATGAAATTTAAAACATATCACTCTCTGTATTGTACAGAGTGTATTTTTAATGATTGTAGGGTTTTTGAAAATATTGCCATTCCAAGTTTTGTATTTACCTTTTATGTTGCATGAACTCCACAGAGGGTGAATACAAAACTTGGACTGGAAATATTTTCAAACACTGCACAGTCATTAAGAATACACCATGTACAATACAATTATTTGGCTTGTGTGTTTCCTCATGCATATTTATTTTTGTTGAAACAGTAAAGATGTATGCATATGTTTGTGTGCAGATTTTTGGGACACTGCTGGTCAAGAGAGGTTTAACAGCATGCATCCTTCATATTACCATCAGGCGCACTGTTGTATATTGGCAAGTATCTATAGTTTGTTGTAGTGTTTTCCCCATTGCTTTGTTTCAGTTTTGCTATGTTTTCATGTGATAGACTTTCTATGAAACAAGCTTGTTTATAGAAAATCATTCATACAATTAGGCTGAAAAACAGTATTGTGTGGCAGTTTTTGAGTCGTTGGCTGGCTATATATAAAACAAAGCTGTATCTTTGTTCTTTAAGCTATATTGTTTATGAGAGGTCCCGTGTTTAATTCCTAGATGAGCCTCCACATATTCAGGGGTTGGTTGGACTTCCGATAAGTTTAGTTAACACTTGTATTTGGTTTATTCTTAACATTGTGTTAGAGGTCGGGTCTTGACCTCTGCTTAGGTATTCAGGGGTTGGTTGGACCTCTGATAAATTTAGTTAACATTGTGTTAGAGGTCTCATCTTGCTCTCTGCTTAGATATTCACGGGTTGGTTGGACCTCAGATAAGTTTCTTTAGCACTGTATATGGTTCATTCTTAATGTCGTGTTAGAGGTTGGGTCATGACCTAATTTTAGGTTGACATCATGACTCATTACTATCGTACAATGGTTTGACGTCAGGACTCGGATTTCAACCTCGATTTACTGCTGTTGAATTAACATGGAATCTGGAGTCAAGTGGCTGTAGGATATTGATTAGCCTCCTCATTGGTAGATTATTGATTATGGTAATTAGGACATGGTTATAGTTGGAGTCATTTTGACCTCTGGTGAAGCTTGTATCATGTGCACATGATAACAGTTAGTAGGACAGGGGCCGCCTCCTGCATTAGCATAGATCTCTTGACCTCTTGCATCCTCGCTGTTAAACTCTTGAGGACATGATTATTGTTAGCAGGACATGATTATGGTTTACTCTTGGCATCATGTCTCGAGGTCAGTAGATGTTGTCCAGAGTATTCTCTGCTCATCTTTATAGATGTCGTCCAGGGTATTCTCAGCTTGTCATTATATATGTTGTCCAGAGTATTCTCTGCTCATCTTTATAGATGTTGTCAAAGTTATTCTCCGCTCATCATTATAGATGTTGTCCAGGGTATTCTCTGCTCATCATTATAGATGTTAGTTAGTTAGTTAGTTAGTCAACAGATAATCCTCATTGCACATCGAACCATTCAGTCCATAAGTGCTCGAATCCCCTCCTCAGCAAATCCCGCAACGTGTAGCGGCTAACGACGCTTCCGGTTTCAAGATGGCGACGGACGGTCGTGTTGTTTTGTGTTCGTTAACTTTTTCGCGTAGGGGATGGATTTATTCATCTCTTGCGTGTAATTGGTGTGCCAGGATGTAAAACCAGGAGTTTCTACTCAAGATCTGCGCGGGTGCTACGGAGTTCGTGCATCGAGCGAAGCCATCCTTGAGTGAATTTTCAGCAGCGTGTGTGGTTTTCTCAGTCTGTGTTTACGTTTTTTCAACATTATAGATGTTGTCCAGGGTATTCTCTGCTCATCTTTATAGATGTTGTCCAGGGTATTCTCTGCTCGTCATTATAGATGTTGTCCAGGGTATTCTCTGCTCGTCATTATAGATGTTGTCCAGGGTATTCTCTGCTCATCATTATAGATGTTGTCCAGGGTATTCTCTGCTCATCATTATAGATGTTGTCCAGGGTATTCTCTGTTCGTCATTATAGATGTTGTCCGGGGTATTCTCTGCTCATCATTATATATGTTGTACCATGCTCTGCTTGTCATGATAGATGTCCAGAGTATTCTCTGCTCATCATTATAGATGTTGTCCAGGGTATTCTCTGCTTGTCATGATAGATGTCCAGGGTATTCTCTGCTTGTCATGATAGATGTCCAGAGTATTCTCTGCTCATCATTATAGATGTTGTCCAGGGTATTCTCTGTTCGTCATTATAGATGTTGTCCGGGGTATTCTCTGCTTGTCATAGATGTTGTCCAGGGTATTCTCTGCTCGTCATTATAGATGTTGTCCAGGGTATTCTCTGCTCGTCATTATAATAGTTTGTTACTGTTGTAGTTATAATTGTATTATTATTCAAATGTCATGTCTATCCATCATGTGCCATGCCGGAAAGCGTGGGCGGTCATGACTCGCCATTTCACTCGATCACCAGAGTCGTGGATCAGCTCAGTGTTCCTGTCTCGTCCATGCCATGTGGCCAAGCCATCCAGGTATTTTACTTCTCGGTCTTCCTCTTGGTCTGTTCCCTTCGATCTTGCCAGTTGTCACCAAGTTCTCCAATTTATTTCTTCTCATAACATGTCCAAAAAATTTTGACTTCTATGTCTAATTTCTCTAATCAATTTACGATTTTCATTTCCTGTAGTACTTGGTCATTTGTTTTTCTGTCTGTCCATGGAATTCTTTGCATTCTCCTCAGAAACCACATTTCTGCAGCCATCAGATGCTTTTCATCTTGACTGCTCATTGTCCAAGTTTCACATCCATACAAAAGTACAGGCTCTATGTAGCACCTCAACACTCTTTTTCTCATTCCAATTGACATCTTTTTATTGGTCAGTATGTTTTTCATCTTGCTAAAGGCTACTTTCGCCATGGCGATTCTTGTTCTAATCTCTTCAAGGCATCTCCCATCAGATGTTATGACTGTTCCGAGATAATTGTACCGATTCACTTGTTGAAGAATATTCCCATTTACTTGTATATTACATTGTGGTATTTCTTTCTTCCTAGTGACGACCATATTCTGTGTCTTTTTACAATTTAATTCTAACTCCAGTTGTTCACTGTGTGCAACAACCGCATCTACTAATTGTTGCAGATCCTGCTCATTGTCTGCAATCAATACTGTATCATCTGCATATCTAATGTTATTGTTTTGTCCTCCAATGATGATTCCATTTATATCTTCTACATTTCTGAAAATATTTTCACTGTATAGGGAAAAAGATCTGGAGACATTACACATCCCTAATTTCTTCCTCCACATTCTGAAACATGTAACAACACACTTATTTAAAAGAAAACCACAGGAGATCAACAGGTTGCTCATAATATAAATATCTTATCTGAAATCATATTTTGAAAAAAAAATCTGTCACTCAAAATAACCTACCACTCAACATTCGCCGTGGCGGAATGACACTTGCCATTGCCCCCTGAACTTTCCATCCGTGCTGTTCCTGTCATGGACTCCAGTCAACTGACTCTTTTCAAGAGTGTTTTAAATTCTTCCATTCAATCAGTGTGTGCACTCTGCTTGAAAGCATTGGTTATGCTCAGCTCTGACATGAATTGACTTAGGTTCCTGTCACTGGTCACTTACATTTAATAATGCTAGCTTGATTTGTTTAATAACTGAATATCTTTGCCAGGTTATTTACTGCACATGTAAAATAACTTAATGTTATACATTATTGCATCGTTGTTCTTTCATGGTCATTTATAAATATTAATGATCACTTCATTTGTTTAATAAGTGAATATCTTTGCCAGGTTTTTGACTGCACACGTAAAATAACTTACAAAAATTTGCCAGAGTGGCTGCGAGATTTGCGACAGTACAGACCAGAAATACCCTGTTTGTGTGTGGCAAATAAAATAGATGGTAAGTCAGGAGAGATCGGAAGTAATTATGACTTCTTTGTTTTATTTTTAAACTAATATGAATGGAAATATAAAGTCAAAAATCAACATATTTGCACTTGGGACATTCCCACAGAAATACCATGTTTGTGTGTGACAAATAAAATAGATGGTTAGTCAGGAGAGATTGGAAATAATTATGACTTCTTTGTTGTTGTTTTTTTAAAACTAATATGAATGGAAATATGAAATCAAAAATCAACATCTTTGCACTGGGACATTCCCACAAATGCTCCATTCCCACAAATTCCCCCATTCCCACAAATTCTCTTGTCCCTTCTTCTGTAGACAACAAAGAGTTCCCGTGCTGTTAGTACCAGTGGCGGCCTGATTGAAGGTCTGCCTGCATTTGTTTCTACACATTGAGTGTCATCCACACCCACTTTTTACTCCTCGCTGACTCAGATGTGGGCCTGTGCTGTTTTTGAAGTAGGACACGATTATGGTTTATTCTTGGGATCGTGTCAAGAGGTTGGTAGGATCACTCTTTAGCTTTGCTGACCTGCTATCTTCTGGAGATCCAATCCTCCCACCAGCATGGAGCTTTCCAAGCTCATGTATTCGATGGTGTCCTGGGGTTGTGCTAGTATTTGTTAGTCATTTTGGTAGTGGTAGTTACTATTTCTTGCTCGTTAATGTTGTTACTGCCAAAATACCTTACGGACCTTTAACTTCTTCCTCCTCATTCTGAAACCACCAACAACACACTGACTTATGAAAACACTTAACAGAAAACAAAATGTTTCACATCCTGTAATCTCTCATCAAATCAGGAATGCAATTCACAGTCATATTATTTCTCGTTAAAATAATATTCTAAAATAATATCTCTATCTCTCAAAATTCGCATGGTGGTAATCTGATTTGCCATCACTAGCTCAGCTTTCAGTCCATCCTGTTCCTGTGTCAGTCTATGCTCGAGTGACCCTTTAAAGAGTCGTTTCAACTTTTCCGTTTAGTCGATGAATGCGATCTCATTCAATGCATGCTATATGCTCCAAACTGACACAAGCTCACTAGGCTCCTGTCGTGCATGATTGGTTGGCGTTTGTGGCTAATATTTTCTTTCTGTATGAGGCAGCCAGTCCCTTGCCAACCCTCGATAGTCACCTCTTACAATGTGCATGATAGGGTAAACAATATAAAATAACACAAAGTAATGTGATGCGGTGATGATATGGTGATACATAATAAGGTACAGTGTTACTGTACGTTGCTTCCCTTGTGGACCCTGGTCACACACAGATGGCTTGTGGGTATACTAAGAAATATTTACATATTAAAGCATTATTTTAAGAACACAAGAGGCATGAAGAGCTTTCTTAGTACTAGGACATTTGTGGACGTCAAAGAATGTTAAACTTAGCACCAGACTTTGAATGTTTAACTCATGTGTTAAATGGGTACTACTGAATGGGTCAGAAACATGGAGGATGACTAAAAGAATGACTAATAAACCACAAACATTTACTAATTGGTGTCTGCGGAGAATATTGGGACTAAAATGTAATGACAGAATCTCCAGTGTCAGCTCATGGAGAGAACTAGACAGAATCACCAGTGTGAGCTCATGGAGAGAACTAGACAAATCACAGTGAACCAAGAGGTGGGGAAAAGATGATGACGCTGCATAGGACACACAGTGAAAACAATGTAACTACACACTCTCTTGTCTGGAACCCATCAGGTGAACAAAATATTAGAAGACCTAAAAACACAGGGAGAAGAGAATTATAGAAATGATTAATATTGGGAGGACATAGATTTATGTGGTTTAATTGAGGGAAGAAGAAGAAGAAGTATTGTTTTATTTGTTCAATAAAAAAAAAACACGTTTGTGATGTTTAACCACCATGTTTTAATGAATGCTTCCAGAGGATATGGACATGACAAAGAAAACTTTTGCCTTCGCGAAAAAAACACAACATGCCCTTCTACTATGTTTCTGCAGCAGACGGCACAAATGTGGTCAGGGTGAGTATTTTTTTTTTAGTGTGCATTGTCAGTTAAAAATGCAGGAGCCATGACAGCACAGCCACTAGCACATTTGTCAGCTGGCCCAGTGCCATGTATTTGAATTCTCGTTGAGGCAGATTTTAGAAATTGCTCTGGGCTCCCAGCCTAAATTTGGTATCTGGCAATGACATGAGAAGTAAAGATGGCTGGTGTGCTATTTACCACATCAACCATTGATTGACACTTGGTCTATAAAAATACTGAGTTAGCATCATATAGCCTTACACCTCAAAGTATGTAAATGAGTCCATACTTACTTACAGTTTAGATTGTCAGGCTGATGTGTTGTTGCACTATTTGTCTGTCTGTCAAAGTCTGCAAATTACATTTGCTGTAAACCTTTATCTTTATCATTCTTGTTTCTGTCTTTTATCTTTCATTGGAGCATAGGTTCCAACTAACTCGTGTCAAGCCCTTTTGTAGTTCTTTCCATGTCTTTCGCAGATGACAATTCCTGTCTCTGATTCTCTTATCCATGTGTCCTTTAGGTCTCCCTGTATTCATTTATTTTAACATATGGCAGCGAAGCCTGGAAAATTAGTAAACGGGCAAAAAATCCCTAGAAGGCTGGGAGATGTGGTTTTATAGAAGAATGCTGAAAATTCATTGAACAGCCAAAATGAGCAATCAGGACATTTTGACGGAGGCTAAAGTCACAAAAACAACTTATCACAAACATCAGAAAGAGGCAGTCATCATTTTTTGGCCACTTTATGGGAAGACAAAAATCTGGAACATGTGATAGCTGGAAAGATTTGTGGAAAGAAAGATAGAGGAAGACAGTGAAAGAAAGTTCTTGAAAGTCTTGTGTCATGACACAAAAGGGAGTCAAAACATGAATTGATCCATGCCATCTGAGACCACAGTTTGTGGAGAAGTATGATTGTCTATGCCAGCCGGAAGGCACTGATGATGATGATATTTATTTTACCATGTGGGTTCCAGAAGAAGAACTTTCTATTATATTATTAGTCATCATCATCATCTAGTGCTGGATGACAAGGGTAAGAAACAGAATAAATTGAAACCATGTGAGCAGTTGGCGGATTGAACTTTGGAGCTGCTGGCGGGTAGTTGTTGGTTATGGTCTCAATTTCATGACAGTTGGCAGAGGATCTTCTAGAAATAATGGCTGCGGTTACTAACCAGTATGATCACTGCCACGAAGGCAAGCTATGGCAGACTGCCTTGTTTACAATGCCTAGAAGACTGCAGCAGTCAGAGAAATTATGGAGGAAGACTGTAATGGGGGGCCAGATTCTGATCAGGACAAGGCATTGAGTGGATGGATATGGGGGATGGTCAAAGGCTAGGGAAAGCACGCCACAAAAGAAATGCTAGTGGAAATTGGTTGAAATGGGCTAAATGCTTGACAAAACAGTGCAACATGATTTGTTTTATGTTTATCTCAATTAGATAAAAATACAAGGGGGCTTCAAATGAAAAACTTAAATTTGTGTGTGTGTGAATATATTCTGAAAAAGTACAGAAAAAATGTATCATTTTTCGATGTAGTCAACACTGCAAGTACTCCAGCACCGATAAAATACTTGGATTCCTGTAGAAAAAAAAATTCTCTTGGACCAAAATGTTTTCGAACTTTCTACTCCACTCATACATTGCTGGACTGACAGGCATGCATCACCATATTTGATCTTCATTTGCTGATGAATTTCTATAGGATTCACCCCTTCACTGATCAAAAAACGGATAACAGAACGCTGCTTCTCTACGGTGCATGTCAGAAGTGGGGACGGCCATATTTAAATTTTCCTTATGATGTCACTGTGTTCCTCTGCACCGTGATGTCACATGCTTAACATTCTTGACATCCTTAACAACAATATTGAAAGGTTACAAGACAATGGCATGGTTATTGTAATTTCTACGACACTTTTAAGGCTGTATTTTGAAGCCCCCTCGTACTTTAAAGTTAAAGTTAGTTGTATGTCCCGTACATGTTTTAACCCTCCTGGCATCTACTTTTATAACATATTCCAAACATAGGTGGGCTCCGGTAACATACCGGCTAGACACTCATCTGCTCACCTGGGGGTCATGGGTTCGATCCACAGCTGGGCAAATTCGGATTTAAAAGAAATGACCTGGGCTCCCAGGTTGACCTAATCTAAAATGGGTCCCTAGAATGTCTTGGGAAGCAAAAGCAGCTGGCTTGATACTGACTGAATCACCCACCGAGTGCTGATATAATATACTGACCTACCATGATATGCCCAATATACCTTGAAAAGGGTCCTTTACTGAACTTATAACACAAACAGCAAAGGCCCTCACACAACTCACACCAAGCCCTTTGTAGACTTGTTCATAATTGGTTGGATTTTATAGCTAAGGGTATCTATGTGACTGGGTAGCCAGTATCAGGCCATCCCTCGTTAATCTTCTCTTACAACACGTGTTGTTAAGTTACAGAGTTGCTGTTCTTTGCCTCCCTTATGGGCCCCAAATTGAAGTGTTTGCTTTCTGTTTGTATTGCCAGTTGTTCCGAGACGCCATACGAGCTGCGGTGGCTTACAAAAATAATTCTACAGATTTCATGGATGAAATTATGAGAGAGTTAGAGGTATGTTTATATATAGATTTTTTGGGGGTTTATTTATGAGGTTGTGTGAGGAGAAGCATTTAATGAGATACATGTGATGAGAAGATGTGCAATGATGCTACATTATTAGATGTATGTAATTTTAATAATAAGTAAGTTGTTTGCTGAAAGGGGAGTGGCTAGCCGAATGGCTTAGAACTCCGGATTCTCCTCTGGGAGACCGGGGTTCGATTCCTCGGTAAGATGTGATTTTTTTCTGTTGCGGGGCAAAAAGAGAATCCTAACTTGCACACTCACGGCGACTGCACTAGCCAGGCGGCCTTAATTCCTCAGGCTCAGGCTCCCCTGCCCTATCGTTTGTTCGTTCGGTACTACAGGCAGTAAATGACAATGACAGTTTGTTGAAAAAAAAGAAGGTAAAGAAAGATGGAAAGAAGAGTAAAAGGTTGCAAGATGCAAAAAAAAAAGGAGAAAGAAAGGGAAAAAAGAGAAGAAATCAAAAGAAAGTAAGAAACATTTAGAAGGAAAAGAAGGACGTGAAGAAGGAGAAGAAGAAAATGAGAAAAATTAGGAGGCGATAGAAGAAGAGCATGGTTGGACAAGTGGTCAAAGTCAGCTCTCGAAGTTCACTCTGAGAAGGAAAGACCGACCGCCTATTTCCCTGTGTACTCAAGCGTGCTAAATGTGAAGATCCTAACACTTTACACACTCACAGCAGGTTCCTGGTAGGGGGTTTTTTTTGGGGTTTTTTTTTGGTTTTATGTGGAAGGGGAAAGAGAAAGAAGAAGAAGTAAAAGAGCAAGAAGATGATGAAGCAACAGTGACATTGTAACATGTTTTATGTCTGTATAACATTTCAACTCAGTAAGTTAGTTATTTGTTGGGTGTCAACGTCTCAAGGGGTTAGAAGATGGGTTCAGACAGGCAGATAGTGCGAGCACAGATGAGGCATAAACGCATAAAGATATTAGGCATATTTATTGTAAACCTCATATTATACATATCACACAAATGCAACAGTATCCCATAAACGATTCAATATCACTTCGATACTTGCTCTCGCACAAATTCTCTTAATGTTCTTACACCATCCTCGCGCTCTGATCACAGCTAAGCGCACTAGTCTCGAGCTGTGCACACAAACACACGTCTAGTAGCGGTCACATTCATTTGCACTGAAGTCTAAGTATAAGTCCATTCTGTCTCTCCACTCAGTCATGCATCCTCTCTCAGTCATGTCCAAAGCCCGTCTGACTTCTCCTCTACCCTCCGTCGTCACGAAGTGGGAAGTCGTACTGTCACGTCTGTCTCGCACTCGCCTGGTTGGGGCTAGGCATACTGCGTAATTCTGTCCAAGGTGAACCTGTCACTCAAGGGTACAGTCCTGTTTCTACTGTCCTCAGCTTCTAGACTGTTCTACCCCCGTACTCACCCCATGTCCCTATGTCTGTCCTCTGTTATGTCCTGTCAGGACCTTGACATTGGGGTATCATCCTTGCACTTTGGACATGTCCATAGGTTGTCAGATTCTTCCCCCAATATAAGCAGCAGCTTCCTGTGGCTAATAGTACTAGTTCTGTGTTGATTAACGAGAGCCCTCCATCTCCTGAAGGGTTTTTCGTATCTGGCCATTCCAGTTCTTAATTCCTCGTCTCTGATTCTAAATGACGATTTGGATTCACTAGTGCAAAAGTACTCTGCTCTCCACATCTCTTTAAGGGCAATAATAACATCAGCATGATCTGTAGACTGGTCATCTGCAGGGGGTGCAGAGACAGCAAGTCTATCAGCTCGTTCATTTCCCTCAACTCTCGCATGTCTCGTAACGAAGATGATGGTAACTCTACAAACAGCAGACCTCCGTAACGATTCAATCCACTGTATGCGTATAGAATCCATCTCAACCTTTCGGATCATGCTCATTGAATCACTTAGCACACAAACATGGGTATAATTATCTGATTCCAGCAATATGAAAACCAGTGTCACTACCATCACCTCCATAGTCATGCTGCTTGTGGTAAACTCTGTTATCATATTACAATATACCTCTGAAGTCGGAGTGGGTTCGCCTGATGTCGAGGGGCTCTGTTAATAGGGGAAAGCTAATCCACACGCAAAATTCAGTCCAGCACTACTGTAAGTAGTGTTTATGGACTATGCTTGAGTTCAAAGCGAGCAGGCACAAAAAAAATATTGCAATATCTCATACATCATCATCATCGTGTAGCAGGTTCATGCAGATCATCGCCCTCATTACAGCCCGTTAAAACAGATTCTCAATCTTTTGCCAGTTCCCCTGCCTTATGCATATTCATTTCCAAGATGTCTTCAGTGTCATGTGTTGCCCTGCTAGTTGACCTCTGCCTTTTCTTCCAGGAACCATGCTTTCCATGACTGTTCTTATTGAACCACTGGGATGTTAGTATGGTCAATGTATTTCAGTTTCTGAGACATGATCTCAAACATGGTATCTCATACAGTTCTTTCTTTATTGCATTTCTCAGAATTTCCCAATGTATTTCAGTTTCAGACACATGGTATCTCATACAGTTCTTTCTTCATTGCATTTCTCAGAATTTCCCAATGTGTTTATGTTTCTGAGATATGGTATCTCATACAACTCTTTCTTTATTGTGTTCCTCAGAATTTCAAACTGGACCCCATACCCAGCAGACCCAAAGCCAAGAAAGCTGAAGAAGTTACAAATGGAGACAATGAGACAAACATGATTATATCAGATCAATCGTGAAATTAGGCTGGCCTGTATACATAGAATTCAACTTAAAAATAGAAATGATATTAGATTGAATGACAGTGTTCAAGTTAGATGAATTGACTGTTAAAAGAGATAAGAGATTATGATGGTAGATGTAGAGAGATGTGACATTACATTGAAAAACTTATGACATTAGGTTGACAGGCTAATGAATTTAGATTTCTTTTAAAAACAAGACAGTAGATTGTAAGACACTCATCTGAAACTAGATTAACAGACAGTTATGTTAATAGATTGAAAGTTCTAATGAAAGATAGGCGTGAACAGACTTGTCAGTAGACTGAGTGATAGTTAAGACATAAAATTTTAAAGGCAACCATGAAATTAGGCTGAAGAACAGTTATGACAGTAATCTTACTGGCAGTCAAGATATAATATTGACACTGGCTAGCTGTGACAGTAAGATGAAAGACATTAAGTATGACAGCAAGCTGAAGCATAGTATATGAAAGTATTGTGAATAATAAGACATGAAAGCAGGCTTAAAAGACAGTACACTGAAACAGACTGAATTATAAAGCCTAAAGGCAAACTGAAATATGTTTTTTGAAAACTGACAGAAAGATGCTATTTGAAAAGTGACAGAAAGATGCTATTTGAAAAGTGACTGAAAGATACTATTTAAAAAGTGACAGAAAGCTGCTATTCTAAAAGTGACAGAAAGAAAGCACATGAATGTAGAAAGAAAGATACCATGTGAAAGCAGCACACTGAAAGTTTCCAAACCATGAGTGTAACCTGAATGAAGCTGAGCGGACTCTTTCAAATGCCTTGGGTATTGGGTACATGGCTCTAGCCTCATATTTGTATAGACCAATCGGCACTCGATGAAATGATGTGGGAGTCTCTCATTGGCCGCCTTGCTTCCGAGAAAAATTTCCTGGCGCCCATTATAGGCTCAGTTGGGACCTGGAAGCTCAGGTCAAATGTGAAAACATCCCAACCTCGGTTTGAACATATGACTACCAGGCCGGCGTGCAAGCGAGTTGGTTACTGTGCTATGGTTGCTCCAGGTTATATAGGGCAGTAGCTTACGGATTTTGTGATGTAGTGGCTAGATGCTGGCCTGCTGGGCTCGGTAGTGGTGGGTTCAAATCTGCATGGGGTGGATTTTAAACATGTATCTGAACTTTTGGGTTGACCCAGCTTGAGATGTGTACTGGAACATTTTTGGTGAGGTCAAGATGGCCAGCGTGACACTGACCATATCCAGTGATTTCCAATTGGTCTATAAACATAGGGGGGGTCTAGCACCATGTACCCAATGTGTCTGAAGGCAAGTAATAGGCTCCGTTTTTTAACCTTAAGGGAAGTAAAACAGTCCTTTTTTTAACTTACGGGGAGTAAAATGGTCCTTTTTTTAACCTTAAGGGGAGTAAAACATTTTTTTTAACCTTTAAGGGGAGTAAAAGGGTCCCTCTTTTTTACCTTAAAGGGAGTAACAGGGTCCTTTTTTAACCTTAAGGCGAGTAAAATGGTCCTTTTTTAACCTTAAGGCGAGTAAAACAGTCCTTTTTTAACCTTAAGGGGAGTAAAAGGGTCCCTTTTTTACCCTTTTTTTACCCTTAAGGGGAGTAACAAAGTCCTTTTTTAACCTTGAAGGGAGTAACAGGGTCCTTTTTTTAACCTTAGGAGAGTAAAAGGGTCCCTTTTTTAACCTTAAGGTAAGTAAAACAGTCCATTTTTTAACCTTAAGGTGAGTAAAACAGTCTTTTTTTAACCTTAAAGGGTGTAAAAGGGTCCTTTACTTTTCTACTTTAACCTTAATTGGTGTAAAACAAATAACCTTACGGTTATTTTACAAAATATGCTGATCTGTATTGAGGGATAGTGACAGTTTATAGATTTCTACGACGAGAAAATTCTTATTTCTTATACAGAAAATTATACACCTTTCAGGCAATTATAATTTATATGTGTTTAAGAAATGTTTTTTTATAACTTGTATGATGTGACAGTTATATATCGCTTCATATTGTTTTAATATTTAACTTGTATGTGTTTCTTAAATAAATTGCTGCCAAAACTATTCTTTCTTTACAGAAGTTTGGCTTTTGTATTAAGCACATGCATTAGTGTGTTATTTATAAGCTGTCTATGAATGATAACCTGTTGCAGGAGAAAACATGAGTTGATGACCACATGTGGCAGCGGCGGATTGAATTGTGGGTCCAGTTTGGCATTAGCAGGAAGGAATTGGGTAGAGGGCATAGTAGATGCAGGCGTAACAAACTGGCCACTTCAGTTATTAAGTTTTCATAGTCTTAAATAAATTGATAAATCTCCAGTAGAGATAGATGCAAGAGTAATAAACTGACCACTTCATTTATTAAGTATTGATGATCATCAATAAATTGATAAATCCCCAGTAGATAAATCCTCAGTACATGAATCTCCACTAGATGAGTCCCCTAGGTGATAAATCCCAGTCGATAAATCCTAATAGATAAATACTCAGTTGATAAATACCCAGTTGATAAATCCCCAGTAAAAATCCCCAAGTTGATAAATCCCCAGTTTGATAAATCTTCAGTAGATAAATCTTCAATAGATAAATCCCCAATACATAAGTACCTGGTAGGTAAATCCCCAGTACATAAATCCCCAATAGATACATCTTCAGTGTATAAATCCCCAATAGATACATTTTCAGTGTATAAATCCCCAATAGATACATTTCAGTGTATAAATCCCCAATAGATACATCTTCAGTGTATAAATCCCCAATAGATAAATCTTCAGTAGATAAATCTCTAGTAGATAAATCCCCAATAGATAAATCTTCAGTAGAGAAATCCCAAATAGATAAATCTTCAGTAGGTAAATCCCGAATAGATGAATCTTCAATAGATAAATCCCCAATAGATAAATGCCCAGTAGGTAAATCCCCAATAGATAAATCTTCATTAGATAAATCCCCAATAGATACACCCCAATAGATAAATCCCCAGTTAATAAATCCTCAATAGATAAATCCTAAAATAAGAAGAAAGAAGTAGGGATTAAAGGACGCATCATAAAACATACAAATTGAAAGCTATTGTTACCAACCAGGATTTGAACTTGTCACTTCCAAATGATGGCAAAGCCTCACTACAGGAAAAAGTGTACTTCGACGCATGACTAGCTAGACACCTCCAGACAGCCCTAAAGAGGAACATCCAAAAATGGTCGAGTTCATCTTGAGAACTTGCCAAATGGTATCACCACAGACAGCGCTCACCTGAAGAAGAAGGAATCTGTTGATTTATACTCTCTCTTGATAAGAAATTAAAGTAATACCCTTTTGAAAACGTGCAACCTTCTTGTGGCCATTTATGAATGTGAATCATGGACATTTCACAATCATTAAAGAAAACATTGGACCTTGTGAGTTTAAATGTTACAGACACATTTTTAGAAAACTGTAGACCATGAAAAAGAAAATTACAGAAATTCTACAAGATCTGAGCATGGATAAAACCTGGCTCATACACAGTGTCACGTCTGGGAAACTGAAATACCTTGTACCAGAATGTCCTAGTGGCTTGGAGAGAACAGCAAGGGAGCCATGGAGACCATGGGTCCTAGAAGATGAGGCATGGATTGGCCAGCATGAGGAAGGACACAGGACATTCAAACACTGTGGGGAAAACAGCACATACGGCCGGAGAGCTGGCACAGGATTGAACATTTTTTCAGCTGGCCAAGGTAACGACATTCTGTAAAAAATCTGGCACACGATGATGATGATGATTGCTGGATAATGAATTGGATGCCAAACTTCTTACATAAGGGAAACAAACAGGAAGTCTAGTAGGCACATAGTGAATGCTGAAAATGCCTCGGCAGCTGGAGATCGTAAATAAGAGGCCACAATGGAAATTGCCCTGGCACAATATTTAAATGATGAAAATTACCCACATAAAATATTTGTTGTTTGAATGAAAGGTATGTTGTATTGTGTGAAAGGTATATTGTATGTGTGAAATGTATATTGTATGTGCAAAAGGTAAAAATTGTGCTGCTACAGATACCCAAATCTGATATTACTATTACAATAGAAAAGAAAATTCTTAACCTGGCCAGTACCCAGGGGCAGTCATAAGATCAGATGGAAGATGCATAAAGAGATTAACATCAGATCAACCAAAAGCTGTATTGTAGAAGATGGAAGTATCTTATGTGATATGTCATTTTAATTAAATGTCAGAAAAAGACTTTGAAATGTTATACAGAACCTGTTCTGCTTCATGGCCGTCAATCTTGAAATGTGAACATATTAAGAAGAGCTGGGAGACGCTGTGGCAAAGGGGTTACGAATGCAGTTCACAATCCTGCATACAGCATTCGAAACACAGCTGTAGGCGATTTTGAATCAGACCACCTTGCACTGGTTTTCATAGAATGGTATGAGTGCTAATCATTCAGAATGCAGTGGTAAACTACTGAACGTAAACTTTCTATCACAAAACATGCTGGAGTTGACTGCAATATCCTATAAAAGATATGCAACAATTTTGTTGTTGTTGTTGAGACAACATTGTGGTTTCTGAGTTGAATGTTGTGAATGCCTTGGACTGCCAGAGTAACTAACAATGATTGTTTGGAAAATGCTAATGAAACTAGAACATTATATAACTATGAGAAAGATAGAGACAATGTTCTTTGGCCTTGAAATGAGAAGAGAAGCAATGGAGAAACTCGTGACAACTGGAAAGATCAGTGCTACAAGAGGGAGACTGAGAGAATTGATGCTGAGTAGCCTATCACATTTACATGGAGGAATGTCATCAACAAAATTGATCCAGAACACCAGGATCTGAGAACTATGGATATATAAGAATGCCAATGCCATGTAGCAGGGCACGTGATGATGATTACAGATACTGCCACAGGGGTGTGAATAATTAGGCCTTCACATATACGAGGCTATTGCACAATTAAGGGTGAAGGCCAATTCCTTATCTCAACACCTTTCTTTGCAAATAATTGCTAGAAAATGCTGAAAATTATCAGCTACATATTTGCATGAAGCTGCGACCTCCGAGCCATCCTGGTTGAGAAAAAAAGTGACCTGGGCTCCCTGTTTGACCCAGCCTTACATGGATACCTGGAAATGTCTGGATACCCATTTGACCATGGCTGAGTGCTGATGGGTCTGTATCAGTGGTTCTCAACCAGGGGAGGGGGGGATTTTAGGGTTTCGGGAGGGGTGGGGGGGTGTTATTATAATATTATTATATTATCGTGTTAATATAAGAACCGATTACTTGATATTGTTTTTCCCTCCATACTTTATGATTATGTATTAAATTTAGCTTCCATTTTTACGTACACTCTCTCTCTCTCTCTCTCTCTCTCTCTCTCTCTCTCTCTCTGTGGGGGGGGGGGGGGGGGTGTGGGGGTGGGGTTATAGGGAGGAAATACGAAATGGGGGAATGATATTCTGAACATATAGTGAAGGGGTGCATGGGCCAGAAAAGTTTGAGAACCACTGGTCTATATATAAATATGGGACTGGAACCATACATCCAGTATCCCTCAAGGTGTGTTAAAGGGCTCTTGACTGCTTCTGGTCACTACACCACAACGGCACACACGTATGAAAGATGGAAAGCACACTGCAAACAATGGTTCGCCAAAATTAGATGTATTGGTCAAAAGGCAAAAATACACTCAAAACTCTGAGGAAAGACCAGACGGACACATAATCAGACTCCTGCTGGTACCATTAATGTTGGGACTCTTTGCTGACTGTTGAAGATGAGGACGGAGCACGTATGGGAATGTCCTGAGTGCTGTGATGTCAGTTCTTGACTCAACTCAGACACAAATATCACAACTGCTGTACATGAATGCAATACAATTAACATTTCCAGGATAAATGAAGAAGTTGAAGAAGAATAAAGTCCTTAAAGCAGTGTTGTTGATTTGGTGACTTCACCATGAACTTCTCATTCAGAGTGCTCAAAGTTTAGGTAAAGTCTTAAATAATTTGTGATGGAGAGTGTGTGAGGAGCAATATTTTTAGTTGTGGAATGGAAGCTTATGCTTTAGTATCATGAGTTGGCTGGCTGGTTGATTTGCTGGCTTGCTGCTTGATTGGTTACCTGGCTGGCTGGTTGATTGGTTGGCTGGCTGGTTGATTGGTTGGTTGACTGGCTGGTTGATTGGTTGGCTGGCTGGTTGGTTGGTTGGCTGACTGGTTGGTTGGTTGACTGACTAGTTGATTGGTTGGCTGGCTGGCTGGTTGATTGGTTGGTTGGCTGGCTGGTTGATTGGTTGGCTGATTGATTGGTTACCTAGCTGGCTGGTTGATTGGCTGACTGACTGGTTGGCTGTCTGGCAGGTTGATTGGTTGGCTGACTGGTTGATTGGTTGGCTGGCTGGCTGGTTGACTGGTTGGTTGGTTGGCTGACTGGCTGGTTGATTGGTTGGCTGACTGGTTGGTTGGTTGGTTGACTGGGTAAACTAAGTTTAACTCTTATTCATTGATTTGGTATTTGGATTGTCTGAACTCTGAAATGGGCTTGCATCTGTTGGGATATATACTTTTCTCCTGATGTGGCAATAATGTACATCTCCATGTGGACTTGCAGAGCTCTCCTTCCCCTCTCCAAGCCTGGAAACCGGTGGGCGGGAAAGACTGGTACTGGAATTTTCCATCGGCAGAGAGAGATATTAGGATATAACCTTGTCATGAGTAGCACAGTGTATGTGGACTAGCTGATATTAAGCCTTGGCTGATAATATTGGCTCCACAGAGTTTGGGCATTTTATTGTAATAGGCTCAAACCCAATGGCCAGCGGGACTCTTTAAGTGTATAAACATGTTTTCATACGATGTTTGCATAATTAAATATAAATTATTTATACCTTTATATACTTTTTGAAATGTGTTATGCTACATGTCCATAGTTGATTTCACATCTTTTCAGTTAATCACATGTATTTTGTAATTATCTATTAATGCTGATTTTGAAAGATAATCATTAATCATTACTTGAAACTGTTTTGTTTCTTTAACTTCCATGCCAGTTTTCAACTTTTGATGACTCTTATGAATAGTGTGTGATGTATTTATACGTATATTTTACAACTTTATTTTACAAGCATTTGTCAAAGCAGGTAATTGTATTTTTACAAATTTAAATTCTTGACAATGTGCCACGACTGATTGTTATTCTGATTTATCATCTCTTATTTTTTTTTACCATGTCACATTTTGTCTTGTCTCATTGTCTATTTCCAAAATATTTGTGCTAGTTGTTCCCAATGTCTTTAAACAAAATATTTGTTTCTTTTGCTTTCTTACTTTGTGCATTTCAAATATATTTGTTTCTGTTGTTTTGCTGTTGTCTTTTTCCAGAATAGTTGTGCCTGTTGTTGCTTTTGTCATTAACTATCCCCAAAATAGATGTGCCTGTTGTGTCCACTGAAATGTATCTTTTAATATCCACTTTAAAACTTTATGACAACTCATTGTCTCTGTTTTGGGAAATCTGGTTCTATTAACACCATTTCCGCTAACTTACTCTCTCCCATGTTTACTCCATTATTCTTTTTTTACCAGTCAGAAATGTATTTTATGTGGTCGCTTCAAGAATTTTCCAGAAGAAATTTTGAAGCAGAAGTCTTAGTTTGATGTATGTCCTTTACAGGACATTGCAGTCAAGCCCAGGATTTATTGGCTGTTTGGAATTTTCTAAGCAGTTTTATATTCAGTATTTTGCCTTTGCTTTCTGAATGACCAAAGCTCATACCATTGTGAAAATAAATGCACAGCGATGTATATGATAGTGATGACCTTGATAAAACAACATTGCAGATGTAACCTCATTTACTCTCAAACTGAAATGACAGAAGTATGGTTGTGTGTTATGATGTAGTGTCATCAGAGTTGAAAATGTTACAGAACAATATTCAAATGCCAAATTGGGGTTTTGCTTGACGATTCACTTTCAGAGGCATGCAAAGCAGTAGTTGTTAGTTAATACAGGAATCCACTATCAGAACTTAATTTCGTTTTAGTGCTAGGACACGCTGGTGTCAAAGGAAATGAAGAGGCAGATAGTTTAGCTGGTTCTGAAGCTGTTGAGGAGAGTCCTTCAAATGGCTGAGCAGACATCTTTAAGGCTATTAAATATCTTGGTCACCCATGTGTTACAGTGGCCCATAAGGATGCAGAGAATAGTCACATTGCAATGTACCATGTATGTCATAAGAGGAGGCTAAGGAAGGTTGGCTAGTTTAACATATAGAAGACTTTAGCTGCAGTATCCAGCCAATCATGAACAAGTGTACAAAGGGCTTGATGTGAGTTGATTGGTGGTCTGTGGTCCAATGGGAGATGAAAGGCAGAAGAAGAGACATGAGAAGAAGTAGAAGCAGAGAGAAGAAGAAGAAAAAGAAGAGAAATAAGAAGTAGAAAAGAAGAGGAAGCAGAAATGAAAGATGAAGCAGAAAAAGAAGAAACAGAAGAAGATAAAGAGGAAGCAGAAGAGAAAGAAGAAGCAGAAGAAGAAGAAAAGAAACAAGAGGCAGAAAAAAGCAAGCAGAAGAAAAAGAAGAGGAAGAAGAAGATAAAGAAGGAGAAGCAGAAAAGAAAAAATTGAAGAAGAAGAAAGAAACAGAAGAAGACATATAAGAAGAGGAATAAGACATATCTTGGCACACCTACTGATTTTGATGACATGGATAAGTCAATAATCTTGATCCCAATGGGAAACATTGGTGTCAAGCTGGAGATTCTGAGACTTGAAGTCTTTGTCAAGGACAAGGTAACCGGTGAACCAACACCAGACTGCTGTGATTAGCAATCACACACTCATAGAAATGCAGAGGATGAGATCTCAACTTCTGTAGTATGCAGTAATGATCATCATCCTGTGCCTCCATGCCGACTTGCATGGGTGATCATGCCCCTCCACAAACTGTGATCTCCGACGGCATGGATCAATTCGTGTGTTGACTCCCTTCCCTACCATGACACAAGACTGTCAAGAATTTTCTCATGTTGTCTTCTTTTATCTCTCTTTCCGCAAATCTGTTTGGTTGACACATGTTCCAGTCTTTGTCTTCTCATATCGTGGCCAAAATATTACGACTGCTTCTTTCTGATGTTAATGATAAGTTGTCTTTGTGACTCAGCTTCCCTCAAAATGTGCAGATTGCTCATTTTGTCTGTCCAATTAATTTTAAGCATTCTTCTATAAAACCACATCTCCAAGGCTCCCATGAATTGTTCCACATGTTTACTAATTATCCAGGATTCGTAGCCGTAAGTTAAAACTGGTTCTATGTAACATGCAAGAACTCTTTTTCTACTTTTCAAGAACAGTGGCTTATTGCACAAAAACGTTCTTCATTTGATAGAATGCAGTTTTTTCTTGTCCTATTCTGCTCCTTATCTTAGTGATACATCAGCCATGTGCCTAGATATCTGGTATATACTCATACCTCGTTTTAATAATATCAGAATTTGCTGACATAAAATGTGGCTGTCCTGTTACATCCTCCATATTTTCTGAATCAGTGTGACTGTCCTGTTACATCCTCCATATTTTCTGAATCAGTGTGACTGTCCTGTTACATCCTCCATATTTTCCCAATCAATGTGACTGTCCTGTTACATCCTCCATATTTTCCCAATCAATGTGACTGTCCTGTTACATCCTCCATATTTTCCCAATCAACGTGACTGTCCTGTTACATCCTCCATATTTTCCCAATCAACGTGACTGTCCTGTTACATCCTCCATATTTTCCCAATCAACGTGACTGTCCTGTTACATCCTCCATATTTTCCCAATCAATGTGACTATCCTGTTACATCCTCCATATTTTCCCAATCAACGTGACTGTCCTGTTACATCCTCCATCTTTTCTCAATCAATGTGACTATCCTGTTACATCCTCCATATTTTCCCAATCAACGTGACTGTCCTGTTACATCCTCCATCTTTTCTCAATCAATGTGACTATCCTGTTACATCCTCCATGTTTTCCCAATCTGGCACCAACTGATTCTTTTCTCGTTCAAAAATATTGTAAAAATACAAGACCCTTTGACATACCTTAAGGCTTTAGGTATATGGTGCTATACCCATAATTGTATGGACCCGGTGGTGGGTCATGTTCTCAGTATCAGCTTCCTTTACTTCCCACGACATTTCCTGATGCCCAATTTAGGCTGGGTCGACCTGGAAGTCTAGATCAGTCTGCCCTGATGCATCAGATAAATTTGTTACAATTTGCTCTGATGGGTCAGATAAATTTGTTAAAATCTGCCCTCATGCATCAGATAAATTTGTTAAAATCTGCCCTGATGCGTCAGATAAATTTGTTAAAATCTGCCCTGATGCGCCAGATAAATTTTTTTAAATCTGCATTGATGCGGCAGATAAATGTGTAAACATCTGCCCTACTGTGCCAGATAAATTTGTAAAAAGCTGCCCTAATGCAGCAGATAAATTTGTAAAAATCTGCCCTGATGCAGCAGATAAATTTGTAAAAATCTGCCCTGATGTGCCAGATAAATTTGTAAATATCTGCCCTGATGCTACAGATAAATTTGTAAAAATATGCCCTGATGCAGCAGATAAATTTATAAAAATATGCCTTGATGCAGCAGATAAATTTGTAAAAATCTGCCCTGATGCAGCAGATAAATTTGTAAACATTTGCCTTGATGCGGATTCCAATCCATGACCACCGCCAGGTCATGAGGTGAAGGTCTAGCCACAATACTACCACAGCTCTGTGCTTCCTTCTTCTCTCACCTCCCACTGGCATAGGAAGGGCAGCAATTGAAGAATGCTGAAGATTTTATCACCGGTATGACATTGAAACTAAGGAGGTTGTAAAGAACGGGTGCTGGGAATGGTTTGAACGGCTGGATGAATGTTGGCAAAAGTTTGTTGTTGCTGAAGGGAACTAATTTTTTTTTTAAATGTTGTATAAATGATTGTGTTGTTGCTTATTGTTATTTAAAAAAACAAATTCTGAGAGCTTTTTCAAGTTACCTCAAGTTACATTATTGATTATGTCGTACCATTTTAGTCCTTCTATTTTGTGTCGGCACTAATTAATGATTGTTTGTAATATAAATCTTGACTCATTTGTAAAATAAAATGCAAGGATTTGTCAGTAGAGATATGACATTATATCTTGTAAACCTGAATTTGACTGACAAATGAAGACAATGTCTGTTTACACCGAATGCACAAGACAGAACAATGTAACTTTCTTCTACATCCTGTGATAGAAGAGGAGAGACAGTAAATAAAATGACTCCAATAATAGTAGTGGTTAGTTTCAGCTAATGACATCCCTGTATGGTTTTTATTGAAGGGTGTTCATTGTTGCATATTTGCTTATTTTCATTGCTATAAGTTTAGCAGGGCTATAGTTGGCATCTGTCTGCCATAAGACTATTGCTATGTACAAGTATAGTGGAATTTGTAAAGTTAGTTGCATATCCTTTATCGGACATAACAGTCAACCCCAGCATTTTTGGCTGTTTGTTATTTCTTGACACTATCCAGTGCCGTCGACCGGGCGCTGGAACACAAATTATTCCTCCCCACGACGCTTGACGGCAGAAGTGGAAGATGATGATGATGATGATGATGTTATTTCTTGACAAATTTATGTTCAGTAGTTTATCATTGCTTTCTGACCAATCGGCTTTTATACCATTGACCAACACAAGGCAGTCTGCTTTCAAATCGCCTGCAGCTGTGATTTGAGCGTGGTATGCAGGATTACAAATTGCTTTTGTAAGCCCTTCGCCACAGCTCTGACTAATGAAATAGGGAATGTATTTTATAAATCTTTCTTCTTCTTCTTTCGCCCTTTATCCTCATTGATGCTTAGACCCTCAACCACCTAATTCCAAGCCGTCTTATCCTTCATTATTCCACTCAGCTCTAACCATGTCCTCCCCATATTATTCATTTCTGTCTTTCTACTTCTCTTCTGCATGTATTTTTATGCCTTCCTCTATTCCTTGTGCACTGTGGATTCCCGAGAAAAGCCTTTCTAGTTATATTTTCAGATTTTCTCAATGTATGTCCTATCCAGTAGCATCTCTTCTTCACCCATTGATTCACTGGATTTGTCTAGTTCTCTCCGTGAGCTTCACATTGGTAATTATGTCATAACGTTTTTGCCCTTCTATTTTGTGCAGGCAACAATTAATGTATATTTGTAATATAAATCTTTACTCATTTGTAATGCTCCTATGATTTCCCTGAATGCACCAGTGCTAATTTAGGATACAAGGTATGGTAATTGAGCAGGGCTACATATTTTATGCTGAAATGCTGAAGAAAGATTTGAAAGTTGTACATAGAAATTTTTTTTTACTTGAGACAATCATTTTGGACAATCATGTACACAGACTGTCTTAACACCATGTTTATATGGCTCATTCCAAAGACATGAAACTAGAAAACTATAGACACATAGATTTGTGGGTCTTTTCTAAGACATGACATAACAAAATTGGCTGTAAATTCACATTAGTGTTTGAATTTTTTCCAAAGATAAGACTCCAGAAAATCTGGTCATAGACTGGCATAGATGTTTGGTTTTTTCAAAAGAAATGACACCATAACTGGTACAGACTAACATATATATTTGGTCCTTTGCAAAGACACGACACCAGAAAATCTACCTGTAAACTGACATGGGTATTTGGCTCTTTGAAATGACATGACACCAGAACATCTGACTGTAAACTGACATAGATATTTGGCTCTTTGCAATGACATGACACCAGAACGTCTGACTGTATACTATCATAGATATTTGGCTCTTTGCAATGATGTGATACCAGAACATCTGACTGTTAACTGACAGATATATTTGGCTTTTTGCAATGACATGACACCAGAACATCTGACTGTAAACTGACATAGATATTTAGCTCTTTGCAAAGACATGACACCAGAAAATCTGGCTGTAAACTGACATAGGCATTTTAGCTTTTCCAATTACATGATTAAAGAAAAACTGTCCAGACTGGCATAGATGCATGGCTCTTTCTGAAGACATGACACCACAAAAATTGGCTGTAAATAGACATTGGTGTTTGGCTCTTTCCAAAGACAAGACTTAGAAAAACTGTTCATAGATTGACATATATGTTTTACTCATTCCGAGGACATAACTCCAGAAATCTGGCCATAAACTGACATAGATGTTTGGGTGTATTTTTTTTTTCAAAGACAAGACTCCAGAAAATTTGGTCATAGACTGACATGTTTGGCTCTTTTAAAAGACATGATTTGATCAACTATGACTATAGACTGACAGATATTTGGCTCTTTCCAAAGACATGACACCACCAAAAACGATAGGCCGTTAATAGACATATATGTTTGACATTTTACAAAGACATGACTCCAAAACATCTGTCATAGACTGACAAAGATGTTTGACTGTTTACAAAGACATGACTCCAGAAAAACTGTTCATAGACTGACATTGATATTTTATTTGGCTCATTCTAGATAATGATGCAGACTGTCTCATTCTGAAGACATGGTTACAGATAACTCAGTCAGTCACTGATGTAGACTGTCTCATTGTGAAGACATAGCTCTAGAATAACTCAGTCAGTAACTGATGTAGACTGTCTCATTGTGAAGACATGACTCTAGGATAACTCAGTCAGTCACTGATGTAGACTGTCTCATTGTGAAGACATGACTCTAGGATAACTCAGTCACTGATGTAGACTGTCTCATTGTGAAGACATGACTCTAGGATAACTCAGTCACTGATGTAGACTGTCTCATTGTGAAGACATGACTCTAGGATAACTCAGTCACTGATGTAGACTGTCTCATTGTGAAGACATGACTCTAGGATAACTCAGTCACTGATGTAGACTGTCTCATTGTGAAGACATGACTCTAGGATAACTCAGTCACTGATTTAGACTGTCTCATTGTGAAGACATGACTCTAGGATAACTCAGTCACTGATGTAGACTGTCTCATTGTGAAGACATGACTCTAGGATAACTCAGTCACTGATTTAGACTGTCTCATTGTGAAGACATGACTCTAGGATAACTCAGTCACTGATGTAGACTGTCTCATTGTGAAGACATGACTCTAGGATAACTCAGTCACTGATGTAGACTGTTTCATTGTGAAGACATGACTCTAGGATAACTCAGTCACTGATGTAGACTGTCTCATTGTGAAGACATGACTCTAGGATAACTCAGTCACTGATGTAGACTGTCTCATTGTGAAGACATGACTCTAGGATAACTCAGTCACTGATGTAGACTGTCTCATTGTGAAGACATGACTCTAGGATAACTCAGTCACTGATGTAGACTGTCTCATTGTGAAGACATGACTCTAGGATAACTCAGTCACTGATGTAGACTGTCTCATTGTGAAGACATGACTCTAGGATAACTCAGTCAGTCACTGATGTAGACTGTTTCATTGTGAAGACATGGCTCTGGGATAACTCAGTCACTGATGTAGACTGTCTAAATCTGAAGACATGGCTCTAGGATAACTCAGTCATTGTTGCAGACTGTCTCATTCTGAAGACAAGGCTCCAGAAAACTGGTCAGGAACTAACATAGACTGATACATATTTGCTAATCTTTGTAATTTTATGTTGTGGTATATAATAATTTGCTTTGGTTTCAAAATGTACAAGAAACAATAGAAAATAATTACAATAAATACTATTAAGAACATTACATTTACAGAGTTGTATTTTGTTTTGTAGGGTTTGAAATGTGTGTTTATAGTTTGTGGATTTCGTCCTCTCATCTGCTGGTCCAGTAGTGTAATAAAGAGGCCTGGTTTATTGGGTTCTCTTGCTGTTTTTGAGAGTTCACTTAGCCACAGTAGTTTCTCTTTTTTTTTTTTCACTTCTCATTTAACCAATTTTCTTGTGTCTTTATGCATTTATCTCTTATTTCTTTACTTACGCTTTCACATTCTTCTTTGTTCTCTTTGTCCATCAGCTTTAAGATTTCTTCAGTCATCCATTTCTTCTCAGCTTATTTTTGTCTTCTTTTGGATAAAATCACTTTGTTTGATGGGTAAAGTTTTTCAGTATTTCCCACTTTTCATTCATACTTTGTATTTTTAGTTTTGCATTGTATTTGTTTCTCACAATAACTCTGTATCATTTTCAATTACTTTAAATGATCTTATAAAATCTTTATTTATTAAGTCTAATGTTCTTAACCTTTTTTGTTTCTCTTTACATTCTTACTTTTAATGGACCACATAGTGGGATGTGATTACTGTTGCAGTTAGCCTCAGGCATTATCTTCACATGTTTTCAATGCATTTCTAAATCTTTTATGAGCCATTGTGCAATAAGTTTTATTGAATGTTGTCTTATCAGGTCTTGTCCATGTGTGCAGTCATCTCTTATGTTGTTTAAACCATATAATTATTGTAGACTGTTCTATCAGTTGTCACTCCTAGATATTTTCACTGATTATTTCTTTCAATGGTCTGTCTATGTAAAAATGTGCAAGGTAGACCTACTTTCCCAACATTGATGTGATGCATGGTAAGGCAGATGTGGTGAAAGTTTAATGCAGAAGAACAGATAAACTATCATGGTCAGGAGAGAATGCGGCAGCAAGGGGTGATCAGAGGATCTGGTCGACAGTCATCACTCAGAGGTAAAGCAAGATGGCCATATAATCTGATTGCGACGGGCACCATTAGTATTGGAACTCTACCCTGGCTGTTGAAGATGAGGAATGGGCGCTTATGGGAATGCCCCGAGTGCAGTGATGTCCGTTCTTAACTCAACTCCCAATGGTGTTGTTCAGCGATCACAACATACAGACTTTCCCCAAGATTAAAAAAAAAAGTCGACAGGATCGACTTCATTGCACCAAGTTTTTATCCCATATGGCTCTGTCTCTTTCCATAGCAAACAAAGCGCGAACTTCGCAGCTTCAGCGACAACCCTCAGGAGTCTCAGAAAAAATTCACCCGTGAACCGAAGGACACGGCTCGAAATCGAACCCACAATCTTCGGAGCCTGAGTCAGATGGCTTGACCACTTCATCACAGAGACCCCCGCCACCCAGGATATCAGTCACAATTAAATAAATAATATGTTAGCTAATGTGAGGAATTATGTGGGAGCTGTACAGATGTGGTTTTATAGAAAAATAATGACAAGACCATCTTGTTGCAAGGTTATTTGCAGAACATTGTTCACATCACGGCCTACCAAGAAGTCTCATTCTCTGGCTATTTCTCTCATCTCATGCTCCCTCATGTCCTCCTAGATGTCTGCAATGTCCAGTGCTTATCTTTGTGATGGTCTACCCCTGCCTCCTTTTCCTCCATCATTGTTCTTTCCAAGCCACTGTGGTGTTTTTTTTTTTTTTTTGCTCTCGCTTTCTTTGAACTCAAGTGTAGTCCATACATTATTTATAGTAGTGACGGGCTGAAATTTGTGTGTGGGTTATCTTTCCCTATTAACAGTGTCCCTTGCCATCAGGCGAACCCACTGCAACTTCAGAGGTACTTGTAATTAACATCCCCAAGTCAAGGACGAGAGGTCAACATTTTAGTCCAGCAGTCTGGTGTAGGGGTTAAACCGCTTACCTCTGCATCAGCACACCGGATGTTTAAGAACACGCATTCTTATCCATTCAGCCATGCGGACCTGTGCTGTGGCTTTTAATATGACCAACATATTTCAGTCCTTGAGAACACCAAGGACAGATAACAAGTGAACTGAAGATATCTTGAAAGAAGTTAACTCACAAAGAGAACTGGTTACTTGCATCAGAAGACACTCATGAACTTCCGGTCGCCAACATGGCGGTTAGGCATTGAACCGTTAAGACCCGTGGCGTGTTATGCTTGTAGCTACAGTTTGCAATCGCATTTTCCTCATGTTGGACTGGTAGTACATGATTCCGCCACCCTGCTACTGAGTGAGTGCGTAGGCGACACTGTGAGCTGTGAAATTCGCGTGGAACGCTGTTACATCTGTCCTGTACAGTGACCTGCATGTTCGGAAGAATGGCTACCGGCTGTTGCTGAATTGACTGATTTGCCCTTTCGGTTCATGAGTGCATTTTTCGGGAGACTCCTGGGAGTCGGCGCTGAAGCTACAGAGTCCGTGCTTTGTGCGACACTTTTGCGGGTCACCCTGCAGAAAAAGACCGAGCCATGTGAGAAAACCTGGGTTAATGAGGTCTTTCTGGTGACTGCCGAGTCCATCAACGATGAACTGTGGTTTTTGTAGATGACTTTTGTGTTGGCATTCTGGTGGCGGCATTATGCACAGTGTATCTGTGCGAGCTGTTGGATTGCCGAGACTCCTGTCTATTCCACTTTTCACATTGGACAGTGGGGAAGCATTTTTTGTGATATTCGCTGGCACGAGAATGGAACATAATGAGGAAGACCCATTGCTGTGAAGTTGGAACCTCGACTAACTAACTAATGAAGGCACCCCATATTTTTCCTTGCACATCGTGAGAATAGGAAACCTGGAGTATGTCATAACAAGGGAAAGTTGGAAGAGAGGACAGGCAGGGGTGAGAGAAGATGCTAGCCAGTTTTACACCATGACATGGAGGAAAACCGGTATCAGAAATGACTGTCAGCACATGAGACAGAAGGCTGTGGACGGACAACATGACCAACATCACACGCGTGAATTAAACAGAGAAGGCGGTGCATGTTAGTGTCACCAAGCAGGTTAGCACTCTTCTTGACTTATATAATGGAACAATCACTGTTCTATCATAACAATTAAATTGGGATGTCATCATCATGTGTCATGGCAATAAAATAAGCATGGGAGGTCAAGCTTAGTCAACCCACACCCCTCTAGTTCTAGGTTTGTGAGACTGGAGAGGGGAAGGAGAGCTCTGCAATATATACCTCATCATCATCATCAAGTGCTGTGCCGACTGGCGTAGGCGTTCATGACTCTCCACAGATCTTGGTCTTTGGTTTTTTGGATCAACTCTGCCGTTGATATTCCTCCATGCCACCGTCGCAATCCATCCAGCATCATTTCTCGTGGTCTGCCTCTGCCTCTCTTCCCCTCGATCTTTCCAGTTGTCACGATGTTCTCCAGCGCCCCTCTTCTCATCAAATGGTCAAAAAAAAGTTGTTTGTCTCTTTCTTATTGTTGTATATAATGTTCTAGTTTCGTTAGCCTCTTTAGGGCATTCGTCGTTAGTTACTTTGGCAGTCCAAGGAATTCACAACAGTCGTCTAAGGAACCACATCTCTGTTGCTTCCAATCACTTCCTGATTTGTTCATTTATATTCCAAGATTTACAGCCATACAGCAACACAGGTTCTATATAGCTCTTCAGCACTCTTTTTCTTACATTCAATGATAGTGACTTATTGCATATAATATTCTTCATTTTCTGAAATGCAGCCTTTGCTAGCCCTATTCTGCTCTTGATCTCTGTTGTGCATCTTTCATCTTCTTCTTCTTCTTTTCGTTCATCCAGAGTGTTTTTTCAGATGTGATTGCGGTGTGTCTGTTATGCGCCCTTGGGCCGAAACCCATAGGCCAACACATCCGGCCACAGCGTGCTTTTTTGACCAGGTAGCATTCCTGGGAGACTCTCACTTTTGTGGTGCAATCTACAGCCCAGCTGGCCAAGGTTGAACGGTCGAAGACAACGGTCATCCCTCAAAGGAAGGCAGGGACAGTCCATAGCATTTTCCGCCATCAAAGGTTGCTTCCATAGTTGCAGGGCCGACATATAGCACCCTGGTTCTGGGCTCACCGAGGGAATCGTCAGTTCTTCTCTTCTCATGGCTGCTTTAAATCCTCACTTTAATATATTGGTCATTTCATTTGCCCCGGGCCATTCCCGCACAAACCAGACAAGTTTGCAGACGGTATCCACTCAGCGAGTTTTCGGACATGTGCTTGTCGTTGCGCCCGTCAGAGCTGTTCCAGGCACGACAGACATTCGGAAAACTACCTAGTCAGAGCTGTTTCGAACAAGAGCGGCATTCGGAAACTAGGTAGTCAGAGCTGTTCCTAGCACGAGAGACATTCGGACGAGACATTTCACTCGGACGTAACTGTGTAGTGTCAATTTTTAGTTTGCCACCATTTTTTAATGAGGTTAGCCTTCCTCTGGTTTCGAGGCACGTTAGACTGTTGTGATGTCGCCCTCATCTCAGCTGGTCAAGATAAAACGATCAACGACATCGCGGTCGGCCCTCAAGGGAAGGCAGGGGCAGACCATGGGCATTCCCTCGCTATCCAAGGAGGCCATAATTGCAGAGCCGGCACATATTGCTCTGAGACTGGGCTGACCCGAGGAGTTGCCACGTCCTGCTCGTGGCTGCTTTAGTTCTTCACTTCCATGTGTTGGGCATATCGCTTGCCACTGGTCGCTCAAGCACACACTAGGGGCGATCAGACTGCGAGCGACATCCACTTGGTAAGCTTTTGCTTTTGACTTCGGACCACGCAATAGGTTCGCTCGCCGTGCGTTCCATTTCGCGTCATTGAGACGTTCTTCCACTTTTGTCTACACTCAGATACAGACCAGTTTTCGTAACCATTTCCTTCGACTGTGGCACTTTTCTGACTTTTTGTACTCGCTCACGAGGTAGGCTACATGTGCTGCCGGCTCAGCACCTTACCTTCATGCAGCAGTGAACGAGAAACGGCCAGGCTATCTCATCCAGGAATCCCTCATATCCCCCAGCTGAGAGCCTTCGAACATGTATCAGACCTGAGCATGTAGCTTGCTTAGTATCTCGCCCCTATTTTTCGGTAGGTGGCTATCGGCCCGGCTCACAGATCCGAGGGTTTGTGGCTGCCACAGCCCTCGACAGGGAGCCTTAGAGTTTTGTCCGGACCAAGAACTTCTGCCTTCGTGCACCTGATTAAAATTTTTGACTGCTATCCTCAGTCTTACCTGCAGAGCAGCAGGTTGTCTCTCTCTTAGTCTGGTCCCTATCCCATAAGCTGTCCGATATGTAGTTTTTCATCCATCTGCAAGCAAATGGGGTTGATGGGACACGCAAGCTCCCCCACCACGGCAAGGTGGAGACACATCGGGGGAGCATCTTTCATCTGATGTTATAAATGTCCCTAGATATTTAAAACTATCCACTTGGTGAAGAATTATCCCTTCTATTTCACATTTGGGTGTCACCTGTTTATTTGATATCACCATTGTTATTGTTTTTTTTTATATTCAAGGAGAGTCCTTTCTTTGCACTCTCTGTTACTACAATGTTCAACAATTGCTGTAGATCTGTTGCATTATCCACTATCAATACTGTGTCATCATATTCCTCATAGAGATGCTAATTTGGGGAGGGGAGGGGGGGGGGGGGGTCTCTAAGCTAACCTCACTATGATGGATTCTCAGGGTTCAGGTAACCTGAACAAAAATATTTTCTAGCAGATGTCAACACAGGAACACATATACTTTCTATTCTTATCTTTCTACTCATAATTATATGTTGAAAATTGTGAAACATGATAAATGACAGTTAAAACTCAGAGGATTCACCAACCAATACGGACTAAAAGCTTTTCTTCACCTCCGTGGGTGGCTTCCTGGGCAGAGACTTGGTCTGGTGAACAAAGGGAGTATTGATCTTGGTTTTCACTGTGATGAAGCTTCCCAAGAAGTAAATTTTCCATGCTACGACATTACAGAAGAGTCACGGCAGTTTCCTACGATGATGGTAAGCAATCAGCACCAAGGTCTTGCACTCATAGCTCAGCTCAACAGCATCTGGTTGCACAGACTCAGTTTTTTTATTCACCTGATAACTTTGTGGAATGATGAGATTTCACTTGTTATATTCTCCGGATTACTTTCATGGAATGATAAGATTTCACTTGTTATATTCACCAGATTACTTTCGTGGAATTATGAAATTTCACTTTTTATATTCACTGGATTACTTCTGTGGAATTATGAAATTTCACTTTTTATATTCACTGGATTACTTTTGTGGAATTATGAGACCTTAGTTTTCCAGCTATGTACTCTTCTGATTGTTTTTGGTGTGTTATTTGTTTGTTGATAAGAATGGTCAAAACATTGGCCATATATGTGTATGGTTTTCCTTTTGTCAAGCTTCCTAATTATGTTTTCATTCATATCAGGAATGAGCTTCCCTTCCAGGATCAAACAAAGTCATGGCCAGTCCTAAATTCTGCAGGTCATAAAATTCAAATATTCTGGATTCAAGCCATCACCTCTAACTTAGGGGCAATGTCCCATTTCACAATTTCCTGACACACCAAGTTGAGGGTGTAAAATCAGCCGCAGGTGATTTGGAAGCAGACTGCCTTGCATTGACTTTGATGGTATCAGTATTGGTTGTTTAGAAAGCAATGGCAAATTACTGAACATAAAACTTGATTAGTAAACCACCAACAGTAACAAAATGCTGGGGCTGACTGATATTTCATGTAAAAGACATGCAACTAACTTTACCTGGGTTTAAAACAAAGAACAACAACAACAACAAGCAACATTCTGATGGGTTAGAATTATGTCCTGCTAAGTAGAGCTATGGCAGACAATCAAAGAATAGAAAGAAACAGAAATAATGAAAACAAAAAGAAATACTTATTCACTTTGGTACAGCCCTTGTATTTAATTAAATATAGAATATCTAATACCTGTGGTACTTACTATAATACAACGCAAAATGGGTATATCTGACTGACAGATTCACACAACAATAAACACATTTTAGATGCTGCATGTTAGCATGCACACGGATGTATTACTTGTCACAAACTGGCCATATTGTACATATATGTGAGGGGAAAAAACAGTACTTTCTTGGTATTACACAAAGGAAGAGTTGCCAGTGTGTTTACAAGGAAATCGTCTTTAGGGTAAAATAAATACAAAACATGGACATATTTCAGGGGGAAAAAAATAAAATCCTGGAACAATTGTTCCCATTGTAGAACATTCCATTTTGATAGCCTTGAGAACTCACAGCCAAGTGTAAGCAAAAGAAGTCTTGAACTTCCTGTTCTAGCAGACGTCAGAAATGCCTATACTCTCTATTCTGATCCTTCTAATTATATGTTCAAACATGTGAAATGTGATAAATGACAATCATCTACTAAGCAAATTATTATAAAAATGATGTCTCACTGTCATCATCATAAAATTCCTTGCCCACCAGTGTGGGCAATCATGCTTCTTCGACATCTTGTGATCTCCAACATAATATATCAATTCATATGCTGACATTAGACAGGAACACGGAGCTGAACCACGACTCTGGTGATCGAGTGAGATGGCAGAACATGACTGCCCACGCTTATTGGCATGGCACATGATGGATAGATGCTGACATTTTCCAAGCCACGATGAAAGGCTGTTAAGAATCTTCTCTCATTGTCTCGTCCTTACTCTCTTTCTACAAATCTTTCCAGTTGATACAGAATGTTCCAGTTTTTGTCATCTCACATTGTGACCAAAACATGATAACTTTTTCATTCTGATGTTTTCATTCTGAGTTGTTATAAATTGTCTGGGTGTCTTAGCCTCTTTCAAAACATGTAGAATACCAATTTTGGCTGTTCAAGATATTTTCAGCATTCAGTAAAACTATATTTTTGTGGCTTTAATTAATTTTGTGTGTGACTTGTTTACTAATTGTCCAGGATTCATTATTATATTATTGTACATTGCTAATAACTGGTTGAATTTGACACAACTCTCAAATCATCATCATTGTTCATTCCTAATACTTTGTCTCAAATTTCACATTACTCTCAAATCATCATTGCACATTCCTACTAATTTTTCACATTTCACGTATAGTGTCTAATTTGCTGAGGGGATCCTTCTTGATATATTTTAAGAATCGGACTTTATTCAGCCATAATTGATCAATTGACTTCAATTCACCATGTAAATAAGAGGTTAAAAACAAATACATAAATACAATGAGAAAACTAGAGACATAAATAGTTTGTGAATGACATGGCAAGGATGATACTAGGTAGCAATGAATAGAATGGCAATGAAATGAGATGCTTGAGGGCCTATAGTTCATGAAGAGCTAAAAGATAGTACAAATAAAGACAATTTCTCCTAAAACTGTCCATAACGTGACACAACGATTCTCAAACTATTGATTAATAGACCATTTCTGAGGGCGGACACATGTAAACAAAACAAACCATGAATTATAATAAATCTGTGATAGCAGTAACAAGGAATATCCTCAAGAAGTTAAAGCAGACAGATGGCAGCACAAATTAATATGTATGTATGTAAATGATGAAAGACTGTCATTAGTGAATGTAATATAATGTACGAAAAAAAAGGAATGCATGAATAACAACATTTATAATTATATATCTCGAGATGTGATTCATTTCTGGCTTTTTTTTCTGCACCTGTCCACTTCTGCTGTAGGGAGCAGGGGGGAGAGATACCTTGTGGTCTTGCACATTTCTTGTATGTACATATGTTCTCTACATTTACTGGATCTACATCAGGATGACCGAGTATCCACCAGAATAAATGGACAATTCTGCAGCTGAGCAGAGCAGGGCACCCACTTGTCCTTACAGTCAGAAATGGCTGTCAAAGGCAGAGGTAAAAGACCTCCATGTGGATGTGGAAGGCTAGGGGACACCACAACATTATCTTCCCAAGATTTCATGACAAAACATATTTCAGAGGTAGTGAATGACGTTAATGGTTGTCTTAGGACATTCTCGTCCAGTAGGGACGGTCATGAGCCACAGGTGACAACAGGCCGTCATCCAGCTGCTGATCTTTGAGACAGTGGCATGGAGGAATATCATCAGCAGATTTGATCCAGAACACCAAAGACTGAGATCTGTGGAGAGCCATGAAAGCCTACGCCAGCTGGCAGGGCACTTGATGATGATGATGATGATGATGACATCAGGACAGTGACTTACTAAGTAACCGAACCCCCAGACATGAATGGTGGTAGGAAGGGTGTGTCACCCCTCTACAACAAAGATGTCAGCTTGCTGTTTCATACAACTAAAACATATAGCTGAAATGAGGAATGCTGTAAGAATTTGCTAATGCTAGTACAAACATTTTAAATCAATAAACACAAATTGCAATGTTCAAGTTCAGTTAAGCCTAATTCTCTGCTGTTGTCGCCAGACAAATCAAGTGGGGACAAAACAATTTAACAAACTTTACATGGAGCAAAACAACAAACTTGTACGCAAACATTTATAATTTATAGGAAGAAGTAAAATGATAACTGTTTTATCTTAAGACAGAACAAAACAAACACACACATTATATTTTAATGCATAAAGCAAAACATTTCATTTACATTTCCTTAATTAAAACAGTCCATACAAATATAATACACACATATATATTTTCAAGAAAATGCTTCACCAGAACTCAACAATATTGAAAATACATACAGATATTCAAGCAAATATTTCTCTATAGTAAAGGAAACAATATTAAATTAAGTAAGGGTTGTAACAACACATTATATGCATACATGACAAGGCAAAAAATAAAAGAAACATACAGAAATCAACAAATAATCTAGCGTCCATTCTTTAAACAAAAAACACTACACCTGTATATAATATCTGAATAACTTTGCCACATGGCATAATCAGGACCAGTACACAGTCTTGATCCAAGATCGGTGATCATGTAAGATGGCAAACCATGACTGTCAACTCTTCCAGTGTGGTATATGACGAAGATTGCCACCATTTATTACATTAATGAATTCTATCTGAGTAAATTTTTTTTTAATTTCTGTACATTTGTTACTTTAACTCAGTCTATTCCACTTTATGCTTTAACTCCTTATCTGATAACTCCTTACTTTAACACAGCTGATTGTGACAGAAAGAGTAAAAAAAGTCAAGTCTGGGCATATGTTGAACTGAAGCTTTTCTTAGTTTAACTGTAATAGTATGGCTTTAATATTGATGAGGATGAACATAATTGTACTAGAGATTTTTCCCTGAGAGTAAAACACCAAAATTATAATGCCCATGTAATCCCTCATATGCCAGTCAGTCACTAAAAATACAGAGGTCTGGCACCAAATTCTCATGCCTGAGTGGCATGTAAATAGTCTTGCTTTATTTTATATTTCTATGCAGTTATATTTATTTTTATTTGCCTTTGTTAACATGTTTTCTAACTTTGGTTTGCTGAACAAGACTGTTAATTAACAATGTTCAGTCTGTCTTTTGTGATTGTCTTATTATAATACTAATTAAATACCACTTTGTGCATTTCTTCATTCATTGTATTTCTAAAGTTTTACGGCAGTTAAAAATATTTCATCAACTTTTATACAGTGGTAAAAAGGGAGGGAAAGAAAATCTCATAGTGATAGACATGAAGAATGACAAAAACTTCACAAGCAGTATGCCACAACTGCAAATGACTGCATGAATAAATCTCTTCCTCTCTGTGTAGTTTCCCTCCCCACCCCGGGAGTAAAGATAATTTACAAACTATTTAACAACTTGGCATATCAAAGCCAGTTCTATAACCTGATTTTGAAAATGCAAAAATCTCTCACCAAAGATTGCATATGTGATGAAAATATTTAGTATGAACCAGTGAAACTGTTGGGAGAAGTGTGTGCTATAAGGTCCTTAACTGATTAAGTGCCATGGGATGATAAATAATCTTATTTAAACTTCCCGTAACTGCCATGGGTTTATAAATCAGGCAATAGTTAAAAAATGACACACAGTAGTTTTCCCTATGCAACTCCCTTTAATTTGATATATAATACAACATGTCTGCTACGATATTAACAACTTTTAAGTCGTAACTGTGACACACTCCTACTTCCGATTTTTCGCCGTCTATTTTTGTTTGGTCAAACCCACATTTTGTTTGACACTGAATCGTTTAAATCTGGAGACACAGACCATTAACCCAGGATAAGGAATATGTTTTTATCGTGGCAATTTCCTGGGCAAATAGCTGTTGTATCTCCTCAGCCTCCTAACCCCTCCTGGCACATGCCAGCAATGGTAAACAAGTAGCAAAATGGCACAGAAGTAATTTTTGTATTAGAGTTAAACATCATGATATTGTTTTCAGCTAAATGTTCTGTGTTTAATTCGTTGACACAGATTTTGGTTGAAATGTTCATTTTTATACAAATTCTTCTT
>JACEFZ010005303.1:0-94141 GCA_014155875.1 Cepaea nemoralis
ACTGCCTGGACTTACCATCAGTGGAAGAACCATAAACAATCTTAGGTATGCTGATGAGACAGTTTTAATAGCAGAAAGCGAGCATGAGTTACAACACCTAGTGGAACAAGAAATTAAACAGGCATAGTGCATGTCACAGTCCTAGATCTCTAGGGGACTAGGTAGATTTTTACTTGGCAAACCCAAAATAGCTGTTCTGAAACGTAAAGCTTCTTATTGCCAAAACCGGCGATTGCCCCCAAATAGCCTGTCACAGTCCTAGATCTCTAGGGGATTGAAACTCGGGCTCATACAGGCAACAAACTCCGTTAGATACCATTTAGCATCATTTAATTACATGTATATTACAGTACGCTGGCGAAGCGAGTTTTCACACGCCAGCATTCAGTACATTGCATATCACAGGAGTTGTTTATAAGGAACATGGTTAACACTGTGATAGCGCCAAACTGATGCACCTTGGTGTCTACAATAAACCGATGCACCTTAGTTTGGTCTATCAAAGCCGTTTTTGTCCTGGCCACCACCGGAACTCGGCTTAACAAAGGAATCGGAAGTCAGTTTTGTTTTAGCAGTCCTTTGTGCTGATGAGAGATGCGGGCAGCATGTCCTTCAGTTCAGTGCTGTTCTGGTGTGGGAACAATTCCCTGAGTTGATCTGTGTCAACTAATGTTGTGACAAAACTGTAAGTTTTAACTGATTAAGTTTAAAATGTTTAATTTAATAAATATTTGTTAAATCGCAGCACACGCCATGTTACAGGCTTGAAAAGCGTTTGCGTGGGAAAACCGATGTGTGTGAACAAAGCTGTTAGGCAGAGTGGTAGGAACAAAGAAATATAAATAGATAATATGAATGAATACTATTGAAATGGACTGTTCTATAGAATGATTTAGCGTCCCCAGACCTTTATGAAAACAGGATATTAACAGGCTAGTACATAGAGATGTAAACAATCAGACAATGGTGATGTGAAATATGTAGAATAGGTCATTGATGGTGGTTAAGTATCATAGAGACTGATGTCATGTCATGCCAGCCATGCTGGCACAAGATTATTTTGTTGGGAATTATTTTACATGGTTATCCTATGGCATTAATGTGTTACTGGCTAAATAGATATGTGGGAGATTCACCAAAATATACAATGTGTGGGGTCATAAATTAGTATATAGTAAAGACTGAAATAATGCCACATGGTGCCATGCAGGCCATGTTGGCATGGAAGGGAGTAAGTGCTTGTGAGGTTGCTAGAAATGAAGGTTACTTAACAACAGAGTGGTGAGAATAATATGTGTATGTGTATACAGCAGCAAGATATGTTTACAGGATTATTCTGTGATTATGGTGAGCATCACATTGGATGTTTGGTCAAGTGTTGGGTATGAACACTCCAAAGCAACATGAGTAGGGGAAAATAACCATAATATATGTGTAATATTTATAACATGTGTAAAGCAGGGAAGGGTACTTACATGTTATATGTGGCAATGATGGGTTAATGTTTAAGCTATGTAGTTAGGACATGTAGGTAATAAATAGAAGTGTAGGACATAATGTGTTGAATTGTAGGGATGCCATGCAGATTGATAGCCACTAGGCGTAGGAAATAATGCATCTTAATACGCGGGGTGCGTATCAGCAATCATTGTGTAATCGTAACTGCGGATGAAGTGTAGCTTTACTGAGGGAGAACAGGCAGGTGCATCTGGAACTGATATTGGTAAAGGGGTTTCTCATTTAGCATTGAAGTCTGGTATCACATCTGTTACCAGAATGCAGTAGTGTTTGTGCTAGTGTATCAAACTGGGAGTTTTATGTGTAGTAAAACAGGGTGATTGTTTTACCAGGGGAAGAATGTGATTTAGTGCTGCGTACCACCCTTCGCAGAGATATTAATATGTAGTTGTCATGTGACATGAAGCGTAAGATAGCAAAGTTTATAACCGGGGTATCATAGGAAGGATGATGGGGAACAGAGCGCACAACTGTACATTTGCTGTCCACTCACAAATAATATTACACTGATTGTGTTGGGCCTTGAATAACACTTATTGGTCATTAGTGTGTAATAGTGACATAATATATATAGTACACTGTTTATTATATTAGAACTAATGTTCTGTATCGTGCCATGGACATTGTTGTTCTTGGATCCTGCCTCATATGAATGAGGCACTGTGGCCACTATTTGGTGTACTTTCACTTAGTAATATTGTGTGTTTATTTTATGAGCTATCTTAGGGGCATCAGAGAGTCCCTAAATGAGTGCCTGTGTAATAAATGTTTATCTTTATCTTTAACTTTCTGTGAATGTTGTGATTCTTCTATGTGTAAGGTTACATTGTCACATTCTACAGATATGGTGTTTCCACATTGTATGTATGTCTGTTGCTTTTCATAGTTAGACATGTTTTGCTTGCTGGTTGTTAGTTTGTAATGCTAATCAGATGCTGTAACTTGCACAGTATCATATTAGTGCTGGTACTCTTCATGCAAACTGGGACATTGTTGAGGTAGTTGTCCAGTGAAGTCCCTATGTTGAGGTAACTTAGGGTCTGATGGTGGCAGAGTTCATAATGTTGTGTATTGTTGCATAGGAGTAAAGTGTACTATCAGATGTGGAACACAGGAGTACAACCTGTCGATATGTGTTTCATATTAGAGAAAAGAGTACGGTGTGTTAGAAAAACAGTTGCCGGTGTGCATAACAGTAGGCAGAGAGTTGTAGAGCATTAGACCGAAGATATAATAGGTGGTGTTTGATTGTGGCTCGATCATGGACTGAATATTGATAGTGTTCTATGAACATGTGGTTTGTAGGGAATACCGTGTTGTCCTGTTACTGGTGACGTGGTACAAATTAATGTATAAAATATTCTGGAAGGTGTGGACAGGGAACTGCTTATGGGTTCCTTGGTAAATGTAGCTATTTTGGTAGGCAGGGAAGGTAACCCAATTTGTCAGCACACAGATGTCATTCTGGTGTGTGTTAACTGAATCAGTGTTGAGATGTTGTGTTTGTTTGCAGTGTCTGATGTGTGTTAACCAAATGTGTTGTGATGTTGTGGCAGTTTGCAGTGGCTGATGTATGTACTCTGTTATTTGTAGCTATGTGTTTACAGCTGGACAAATGAGATCAATCTTCCACTGCTTGTGTGTGTAGGAGCTGTGTGGTGTAGTTACATTGAGCTGAGAAGGTGGAGCAGATTGACATTGTTGCATTAGGTTGTCCATTCTAGCAATATCAAGTGTAATCTCATGATAGCAGTGGCACAACTGGAGAAGATAATAAAGTGGGTGATCTGATGATGCAACATTGATTGTTGTATTTAACAATTAGATATGTAGTCACCTTTAAGAAGAATGAGGCAACACAAGAATGATCATGCCAGTCACCAAGGGTTACCTCAGAATAGCAGTAGTACAACTAGAGGGGCAAGGTGGATAATTTGATGGAAGACATTTATGACCTATGGGTTAATTCAAATGTTATATTGCATGTGCTCATTGCTTCATGTGTTTAATATGTTGTCTTTACCATGATAATTTTAGATTGTATTTTCCATTGTTACAGGAGCGGCTGACTAGTTAGTGTCAGCAGGCCTAGGTTCTTGGTGGGATAGTAAATTGTGTCACAACTCTTGTTTATGTCGCGTCTTGGGGTTTATGTTGTGTAACCTATGTTTTTGTAGTGCCTTATTGTCTGTGCAGTGTTGCTTGTGTCAAAGTTCTTTATAGTGTCAGTCTAACCAGCCATTGTTTGGAACACCTGTGTTGTGGTACTTGGTGTACCCTGTTGTCTTAAGCGCTGCTGATTGGTTAGGGGTTACCCACTGTGGTGATTTGGTATATACAGTTGTCTATTGTATCTGTTATTGACATGCAATGTGCTGTTAGAAGAAATAAATAAAGAGCTTGTTTATTTGTCCTTGATTTGTTTGTTTAGTCTCTTTTAGTTTTTACTTTTTACAGTCACTATTTCTACCACAATCTAACACCTTAATCCAATGTCTGGGTCTCAAATATGACAGTCAGTCCAGAGTTGAGGCCCCTGCCTGAGATCTCGTATATCTTCTTATCTAATCACTATCATCTTTTTTTGTTGGTTGAGGCGGTGTGAGGTTCTCTCTTTTTTCACTATTTTTCTTCTTTGGCCGTAACGAAGTCAGAACTACTCTTTACCTCTTAGCACCGTAGTGAAGGAAGCATCAGTCTTTATGATTGTCTCCCTTTCTCTTTTACCATCGACTACAAAATGGCGACCCCGACGAGATATTGTGGCAGCCTTTGAATTGTTCTGTTAGAATTGTTTTAGTATCTAGTGATTGTTTTGTGTGATAGGTCAGTGTTTATGTTTGTGGTGTCCATTGTCTTTGAGTTGTGACATTAGAACCCAGGTTTGCTGCTGAGACCCCCCGGGCATTCCTGCACAAGAGAGGAGTCCCCTGTATGGTGAGTGGGCTCAGATAAATTGCCTCCTAGTACACTTTCACTGTATCCTATCCAGAGCAAGGATGGCTCTGTCTTCAACGTTAGGGACCGTAGTTCCCCTCCCAGTTGGTGCCCCTGACGTCACAGGGCCCACTGGTGAAGTCAGGTACATAGTTGCACCTGTGAAGATAGAAGTTCCTTGTTTTGGCCAGAAAAGTGGGCCAACTGTTGAGAAGTATGTGAGGAAGGTGAGATCTGCCTGGAGGGCTGGTGCAGTGTGCGATGAAGATAAAGTTGACATCATTTGGGAAAGTGTTGTTCCCAATGTGTGGGCGCAACTTGAACTTAGGTCAGCTTGTAATGACCCTGAAGAGATGCTGCAGACCATTCAGCAGGTATATGGAGAGCAGCGCAGCATGGTGGAACTGGCTGCGGCTTTCTTTCAAGTAACACAAGATGCAGAGGAATCCAATATGGATTTCTCTCACCGGGTCCACAAAGCCTTTCGTTTGGTGCTGGAAGCTCAGAGAAAGAGGGGCATGGTTGCTTGGGATCCAGTGATCCTAAGAGACTGGTTTGTTGCAAAACTACATAATGTTCTCAGCAGGAGAATGGCAGAGGAGAGGATATTGCATGACCCATCAGTGACTTTCCTTTGTGTTAGAGACTAGGCCATGCGATGGGCTGGTGTGTCGTTAGCTCCAGAAGTCTGTACATACCAATATGTAGAACGTCAAGATTACAGTTCAGAGAGGTGGCCTAATGCCAGTGGTCAGTGTCAAGGGGTCCAGCATGATGATGTAGTGGTGGAGGAACTTCGAGCTAAGCTAGGTCGGATGAGAGCCTTAGCTGATTCGTTGCTGCAGCCCAAGGTACAACGCAAGAGGTGCAATGTTTGTCATAGCCGCACACACCTCCAAAACAGGTGTCCGAAGAGAGGGGTTGGTGTTATTCAGAACCCCTCTGGAGTCAATTGTAGCAAAGCATTTGCCAACGTAAGCCACCGAGACCAGCAGGGCCTTAAGCGACAACAGAGTCCGCCCCAGGTTGATCCTTCTAAAGGATCAGCCCCAGCAGTTCAGGTGGGTGCAGTGTCAACTTCTGGTAGCTGGATGGTTATGTGTGGCAACCAGAGAAATTTCTTTCGCAGGAAGAGGCGGAGGAGGAGGGGACAATGGAAGTCTCCTTGTGTCAGTGTGGCTGAACAGTTAGAGGGTGACTTGAGGGTTAGACTTGTGACAGATGGTCAAAGTGATGTGACAGATGGTCAAAGTGATGTGACAGATGGTCAGTGTTTTGTGACGGGTGTGGGCCAAAATTTTCTGCATACCGATATGTCATCTCGTGACTTTGTGCAAAAGGGGATTGTGAAAGACCACCAGCAAGAACTTTTGCCCGTTAGACATGGTTGTGAAAGATAGAGACTGTTTTCATCCGTTTAGAAATTCCAGTCTTTTGGATTGACAGCCTTAGTGTAGTTAGTTAATTAGCAGTTATGTTTTGCTGTTGTTACATATTATGATTGCAGGTAGATGGTGTCATGTGATGACATGTCTTTCTTTTAGAGTGCAAGAACGCCAGGCAGACCAGGTGAAAGGGGTGGTTCTGTTGTTCATGTGGTGTTGTCATTACCATCATGTCCAGTAAGAGAGTAACTTCCAGAGTGAATTCATGAGGTGGGATATTATTGAAATAACAATGTTTTGTTGGCCCGGTATATTTTCCTTTATGTTTATATTCAGGTTACAGGTGACACATGATGAAATGTTCTTTTTAGTGTAGAGATACAGGTTGATAGAAAAACAAGTCATTTAGGTACCACAGTAGCTGCAGGAAGCTTATATTTGAAGAGACAAAAGGTGTTATTTTTAAATACATTTTGTGTTGAATTTCCAGAGTTAAGGGAAATAGTAACCAATATAAAGGTTACTGGTTTAATGTTTATGTTTGTTTAATTATTTTTATGTAAGAAGTGAGGGTTGTATTCATTTTGTTATAATTGGTGCTCTTATAGCAGAAGAGCTATTTTTCCTCACTGATATTATTTTAGTCATTAGTACCAACAACTGAGTTAGTATGGTTTAGACTTTTGTGTTGAGATTATTGGTATTTGGAACTGACTGATGCTTGGTGATGTAATCTACACTGTTTCACATTGTAAGTGATGTATGAATAGAAAAAGACTATTTTGTTAAGTGGTACTCTTCAGGGATATAACCAGCAGTTTAGGTCTTGGGAGCAAGGTCTCCAAAGTTGACAAGTTTTTTTGTTGTTGATGGTTGTGCTCTATGACCAGGGAATTGTTAGGGCATAGAAGTCTGATGTCATTTTGATGGCTGGTTACGTATAACTGCCATTGGTGTCTTGACTGATTGATGATTATGTTTTTGGATGTGGTAACATGTGACATAGATTTGTTATGCCTATGTCATTTTGATGGCGGTTTGTGTGTAAATTTAAATGAATCCTTGTTTCATTGATGATTATTTATGGATGAGGTCACAGGTGGCTTTATTTTTTTTTGGGCGTTGGTAATTTTGATGATGGTTTATGTGTAGATGTTAACTTGTAAAGAGATAGTTGGGGTAAGGGGATACGATAGTCCATTCCTTTTGACGGGACGTCAAAAAAGTAGGGGGTTGGATAATGTGATAGCGCCAAACTGATGCACCTTGGTGTCTACAATAAACCGATGCACCTTAGTTTGGTCTATCAAAGCCGTTTTTGTCCTGGCCACCACCGGAACTCGGCTTAACAAAGGAATCGGAAGTCAGTTTTGTTTTAGCAGTCCTTTGTGCTGATGAGAGATGCGGGCAGCATGTCCTTCAGTTCAGTGCTGTTCTGGTGTGGGAACAATTCCCTGAGTTGATCTGTGTCAACTAATGTTGTGACAAAACTGTAAGTTTTAACTGATTAAGTTTAAAATGTTTAATTTAATAAATATTTGTTAAATCGCAGCACACGCCATGTTACAGGCTTGAAAAGCGTTTGCGTGGGAAAACCGATGTGTGTGAACAAAGCTGTTAGGCAGAGTGGTAGGAACAAAGAAATATAAATAGATAATATGAATGAATACTATTGAAATGGACTGTTCTATAGAATGATTTAGCGTCCCCAGACCTTTATGAAAACAGGATATTAACAGGCTAGTACATAGAGATGTAAACAATCAGACAATGGTGATGTGAAATATGTAGAATAGGTCATTGATGGTGGTTAAGTATCATAGAGACTGATGTCATGTCATGCCAGCCATGCTGGCACAAGATTATTTTGTTGGGAATTATTTTACATGGTTATCCTATGGCATTAATGTGTTACTGGCTAAATAGATATGTGGGAGATTCACCAAAATATACAATGTGTGGGGTCATAAATTAGTATATAGTAAAGACTGAAATAATGCCACATGGTGCCATGCAGGCCATGTTGGCATGGAAGGGAGTAAGTGCTTGTGAGGTTGCTAGAAATGAAGGTTACTTAACAACAGAGTGGTGAGAATAATATGTGTATGTGTATACAGCAGCAAGATATGTTTACAGGATTATTCTGTGATTATGGTGAGCATCACATTGGATGTTTGGTCAAGTGTTGGGTATGAACACTCCAAAGCAACATGAGTAGGGGAAAATAACCATAATATATGTGTAATATTTATAACATGTGTAAAGCAGGGAAGGGTACTTACATGTTATATGTGGCAATGATGGGTTAATGTTTAAGCTATGTAGTTAGGACATGTAGGTAATAAATAGAAGTGTAGGACATAATGTGTTGAATTGTAGGGATGCCATGCAGATTGATAGCCACTAGGCGTAGGAAATAATGCATCTTAATACGCGGGGTGCGTATCAGCAATCATTGTGTAATCGTAACTGCGGATGAAGTGTAGCTTTACTGAGGGAGAACAGGCAGGTGCATCTGGAACTGATATTGGTAAAGGGGTTTCTCATTTAGCATTGAAGTCTGGTATCACATCTGTTACCAGAATGCAGTAGTGTTTGTGCTAGTGTATCAAACTGGGAGTTTTATGTGTAGTAAAACAGGGTGATTGTTTTACCAGGGGAAGAATGTGATTTAGTGCTGCGTACCACCCTTCGCAGAGATATTAATATGTAGTTGTCATGTGACATGAAGCGTAAGATAGCAAAGTTATAACCGGGGTATCATAGGAAGGATGATGGGGAACAGAGCGCACAACTGTACATTTGCTGTCCACTCACAAATAATATTACACTGATTGTGTTGGGCCTTGAATAACACTTATTGGTCATTAGTGTGTAATAGTGACATAATATATATAGTACACTGTTTATTATATTAGAACTAATGTTCTGTATCGTGCCATGGACATTGTTGTTCTTGGATCCTGCCTCATATGAATGAGGCACTGTGGCCACTATTTGGTGTACTTTCACTTAGTAATATTGTGTGTTTATTTTATGAGCTATCTTAGGGGCATCAGAGAGTCCCTAAATGAGTGCCTGTGTAATAAATGTTTATCTTTATCTTTAACTTTCTGTGAATGTTGTGATTCTTCTATGTGTAAGGTTACATTGTCACATTCTACAGATATGGTGTTTCCACATTGTATGTATGTCTGTTGCTTTTCATAGTTAGACATGTTTTGCTTGCTGGTTGTTAGTTTGTAATGCTAATCAGATGCTGTAACTTGCACAGTATCATATTAGTGCTGGTACTCTTCATGCAAACTGGGACATTGTTGAGGTAGTTGTCCAGTGAAGTCCCTATGTTGAGGTAACTTAGGGTCTGATGGTGGCAGAGTTCATAATGTTGTGTATTGTTGCATAGGAGTAAAGTGTACTATCAGATGTGGAACACAGGAGTACAACCTGTCGATATGTGTTTCATATTAGAGAAAAGAGTACGGTGTGTTAGAAAAACAGTTGCCGGTGTGCATAACAGTAGGCAGAGAGTTGTAGAGCATTAGACCGAAGATATAATAGGTGGTGTTTGATTGTGGCTCGATCATGGACTGAATATTGATAGTGTTCTATGAACATGTGGTTTGTAGGGAATACCGTGTTGTCCTGTTACTGGTGACGTGGTACAAATTAATGTATAAAATATTCTGGAAGGTGTGGACAGGGAACTGCTTATGGGTTCCTTGGTAAATGTAGCTATTTTGGTAGGCAGGGAAGGTAACCCAATTTGTCAGCACACAGATGTCATTCTGGTGTGTGTTAACTGAATCAGTGTTGAGATGTTGTGTTTGTTTGCAGTGTCTGATGTGTGTTAACCAAATGTGTTGTGATGTTGTGGCAGTTTGCAGTGGCTGATGTATGTACTCTGTTATTTGTAGCTATGTGTTTACAGCTGGACAAATGAGATCAATCTTCCACTGCTTGTGTGTGTAGGAGCTGTGTGGTGTAGTTACATTGAGCTGAGAAGGTGGAGCAGATTGACATTGTTGCATTAGGTGGTCCATTCTAGCAATATCAAGTGTAATCTCATGATAGCAGTGGCACAACTGGAGAAGATAATAAAGTGGGTGATCTGATGATGCAACATTGATTGTTGTATTTAACAATTAGATATGTAGTCACCTTTAAGAAGAATGAGGCAACACAAGAATGATCATGCCAGTCACCAAGGGTTACCTCAGAATAGCAGTAGTACAACTAGAGGGGCAAGGTGGATAATTTGATGGAAGACATTTATGACCTATGGGTTAATTCAAATGTTATATTGCATGTGCTCATTGCTTCATGTGTTTAATATGTTGTCTTTACCATGATAATCATAGATTGTGTTTTCCATTGTTACAGGAGCGGCTGACTAGTTAGTGTCAGCAGGCCTGGGTTCTTGGTGGGATAGTAAATTGTGTCACAACTCTTGTTTATGTCGCGTCTTGGGGTTTATGTTGTGTAACCTATGTTTTTGTAGTGCCTTATTGTCTGTGCAGTGTTGCTTGTGTCAAAGTTCTTTATAGTGTCAGTCTAACCAGCCATTGTTTGGAACACCTGTGTTGTGGTACTTGGTGTACCCTGTTGTCTTAAGCTGCTGCTGATTGGTTAGGGGTTACCCACTGTGGTGATTTGGATATATACAGTTGTCTATTGTATCTGTTATTGACATGCAATGTGCTGTTAGAAGAAATAAATAAAGAGCTTGTTTATTTGTCCTTGATTTGTTTGTTTAGTCTCTTTTAGTTTTTACTTTTTACAGTCACTATTTCTACCACAATCTAACACCTTAATCCAATGTCTGGGTCTCAAATATGACAGTCAGTCCAGAGTTGAGGCCCCTGCCTGAGATCTCGTATATCTTCTTATCTAATCACTATCATCTTTTTTTGTTGGTTGAGGCGGTGTGAGGTTCTCTCTCTTTTCACTATTTTTCTTCTTTGGCCGTAACGAAGTCAGAACTACTCTTTACCTCTTAGCACCGTAGTGAAGGAAGCATCAGTCTTTATGATTGTCTCCCTTTCTCTTTTACCATCGACTACAACACAATAACTCTAGCAGCTATCTACACATATGTCTAAGACCCCTTTAATACAATTGGGTCTACTATCAAGTCCCCTTAAGGTAAGCACTGTTGCTTCCTCGATGTCCAGTCCCTGTCTGACTGTTCCACACGTGTCGCAATCCGACACGGGTGGCAACTCTCCCTGAGTTTCTCGTGGACCCCGCAATCGGCGGGCCCCATCAGTGTCCACGGGGCTGTGGACACACTGACCGGTCCTTCGAGAAGGCTCTGGATTATTCAAGCCTTCGAGTGACTCGGTTCTTTCCCTTTTGCTGGATTACTCTCCCTTCGCCAGTATCCCTTACGTTTATATTTGTACCGTCCCTATGTGAGTCTGTGACAGTGCAGAATGTGGCTTAGATATTAACATCCTAAAAGAGAAAACTATGATAATTAGCAGTGGAAAGGAGAAGTCATCAATGAACATCACAGTAAACATGGAGATACTACATCAAGTAACATGTTTCTCTAATCTTGGACACGTAATAACAGATTATGGCAGAAGTGAAATAGAAATCAAAAAGAGAATAGGAATGGCCAAACATGCTTTCAACGGCATGAGATCAATATTGACATCTGGAGAGATTAACAATGCAATATCCAACAATAGTATATGGCTCAGTAGCCTGGACAATGAACAAGCAATTTGAAAGTCGAATAGAAGTTCTGGAAATGTGGATATACAGAAGAATGTGTCGTATTTCATGGAAACAAAAACAATCATATACAAGGGTTCTAGAAAAACTGGGAATGAAAAGAGAGTTGATGAAAAAAATTTTAAAAAAGAGGCAAGTAAAATATTTCGGCCACGTTAAATGATATTAAACTCTTATAAAAACCATACTGGAGAGTACGGTTGAAAGCAAGTGAGCAAGGGGTAGACAACGATACAAGGGGAAAATAACATAAAGAGATGGACGAAAATCAGTATGACAGAATGTACAATTAAGGCGAAAGAAAGACAGTGTTGGAGATCCATTGCAACCAACTTTCATTGTGAAGACAGCAACTGATTGATTGATGATTGATTGATGATTGATTGATGATGTGGACCCGATGACTTTTACATTAATGATGAGAGTGGCACCATACAGTCTTGACAGACCAAAGTATGTGAGTTGGAATGTGGCCAAAAATTCCATCACAATGCCTGAGCAGAGCCAGCGAAGAGCATACTACTAATCGTTCTCAACGCTATCTGATTGACAGTTATCCTGATCTTCCCTCTCAGTTTTGAGATTCTTCCATAACCCCTGCCGAACCCCCGCAATCTCATTCTTTCCACATACGGGTTCTCAGTCTGATCCCCCGCCTTCTCCACCTGGTCCCACAGGCGCTCGACCATCCTCTCCCTTGTCCATTGGTAACCTATCATCAAGAGGTGCATTCCGTGCCAGCCTGTCAACATGTTCATTCCCTCGCACTCCCGTATGGCCAGGACAAAAAATAATTCATACAATTATCACAGTGTGACCTCTGAAGCGAGGATTGCCATTCCACACGAAACATCCCTTTCTCCCCCTTACAAGCATACTGCTTGAATCCATAATGAATACGTGTGTTGCAGTGGTCTCCTCTAGCCAACGGAATGCCGCTGCTACTGCTTCCACCTCCATTCTCATGATGGAGGTCATAGTTTCATATGCCAGACATTTTTTGTCAAGAATCGTCGATTAACCTTCATAATGAAACCCCAACCACTACGTCTGTTTCTCACCACTGACCCTTCGGTGTAGATCACTCTGTCACCTTGATGTGTGCTACTCTGGATCGTTGTTGCACCTCACACTCCGTGCAGCCCGCTGCCCATTCTCTGCACTCACTACCCAGTGTTACTATGACATTGTCCCCGTCCGTCGTCATATCTTCTGGTATTTTCACCCACTCTTTTTCACGATTCTCTAGATCACACCTGGCATATAGATATTTCCGCCTGTGCCATCCAGGACCAACCTCGCCTTAGTCTATTACCCTTGACCATATCCATGGCATCATGAAGGGGGTGATCCCTATCTGCAGCAACTCTCAGATACCATTTGGCTTGAAGGACCTGTCCGCCACTGTAGGTAGCGCCTCACGCATATAATTGGTGTCTTCTTTGCGCACCCCAGGATCTCCCGCATGGTCGCATTCTGTATGCGCTCCAACCTTTCAAGCTAGCTCTTAGATACTGTCAACAGATCCAAACCACACTCAATGACAGAAATTATTAACTGCTGAAAGAGCTTGTAAAGCATCCTCTGCTCAGCCCCGATTGCTGCCATCGTCCTCAATGCATTAAGTCCCTTACCAGCCTTCACCACCAAAACCTCCACATGATACTTTTAAAAGACATACACCTGTCAAAGGTGATTCACAAGTACGTCAAGTTTACCCTCTCTACTAAGAGGACATCCATTCAACATAATACCTGGGACGTCTGCCTTGACGATCCGGTTATCCAGGGAGTACCACACAACCAAGGCCTTGTCTGCATTTATAACGGCCCCTGCGTCCCTGCACCACTCTTCCACCCTGTTTACTTCCACCTGTAAGTCTCCAGCGTCCCTGCACCACTCTTCCACCCTGTTTACTTCCACCTGTAAGTCTCCAGCCAAACTTTCCCTGTCTCTTCCCTGCATCAAACATAAACTGAAGCGAGAAGCATTGGAATACATTGGAAGGACTGAAAATATCGTGGTATACGAGGCAGAGGCTTACTGAGAGAAATGACGCTGGATGATCTAGGGCTGAATATGATCAATAAAATGGATCCAGACACAATTGGATTAGAACAATGGAGGGATGTGAACCCTTAACCCCTTTGGCAAGGAACATGATGATGATAACGATGGAGACAATTATGATATTACACATTACCTGTTTCTTGTGTTGTATTATGTTGATACTAATACTATCTTGTTCAACCTTTCAGGGTTATATACGCATAACTTATAATTGGAATTCATTCATTCATTCATTCATTAATTCATTCATTCATTCATTCATTCAGTAGCATGTCCCTTGCAGAACCCCGCTCCCATAAAAACACCCCGGAAAACTTCCCGATCATAAGCAAGATGTCCCGCGTCCGATAACACCATCTTCTCTTTGGTCTTCCTCTTCCTCTCTTCCCTGGCATATACCCCTCCATTATTGTTCTCTCCAAACTTTCACATTTCAAGTGACCAAAGTATTTCAATTTTCTTTATTTTATCGTCTTTAATAGCCAACCTTCTTCAATATTCAGATCTTGTCGTATGGATGCATTTGTTCTTGTCTTTATACAAGATATTCTTAGAATCCTTCTATAATATTTATATTCAAAAGCATGTATGCGCTGTTCATCTTGTTTAGTAAGTGCCCAGGTCTCGCAGGCATATGTTGCAATGTGGAAGATGCATGCTCTTAAAATTCTCAAGTTTGTAGTTCTCCCTCCCCTCCTCCACAATTTATTCAGTTGGTTTAGTCTTTGAAGAGCAATAGATATTCGCGTTTAAATGTCTGTCATTGTGTCACCATTGTTGGTAATCTATGACCGAAGATATTCGAAATATTCCACCACATCCAACTTTCCTCATTGACATACATTTCGTTCTCCATAGTAGTTTTATCGGTATACATTATCTTTGTTTCTGCTATGTTAAGATATAAGTTGTAATTTTCACGCTGTTTTCGTTAATGTTATTATGTTTTCTTTACCATTCTGTTATGTGGATCACTGTATACAGATACTGTATCACCAGCATATTGAATCTCAGGTATTTTATGACCACCGATATTTAGGGCATCATGTTCCTCATTGTTTATATCATCTCTGTCAGTCATGATATAACCAAGGAGCAATTCGATGCCCTAAATATCGATGGTCACGAAATACCAGAGATTCGATATGCTGATGCTAATTGGATATATAGTGAAAAACAGATATGTAGCGATATAGGCCTATCGAGAAAAATCCCAGGAGTCTTGACCAGGATGGGCCAGCCCACTCAGAGTGTCGAAACATTCGGCGGGGTCCTCATCTGACGATCAGAAGCCCCCTGTTGTGCTTTGCTCTGCCGTTGAGTTTTAACCACTGTATATCGCTCCGTGGCGAAGGCGTTACGGCCGCAGTTCGTAACCCCGCATATCTGCGTTCGAAACACAGCTGTGGCTGTGGGCGATTTGGCAAGAGACCGCCTAACGTTGGTTTTTTTTTAATAAAATGGTATGTGTGCCTGTTGTTCAGGAAGTAATGGGAAACTACTGAATGTAAACTTGTCCAGGAATCACGAAGAGCCAACTAATACTGAGATTGCCTGCTACGTCCTGTAAAGGATATGCAAATAACTACTATTTAGTGTAATGCAATTTACATTTTGTTTTGTAAGAACGAGATACTACTTTTCATTCAGCACAAGTAAACAACATGGCTGTCTCTTCATTATCATTTTCTTGAATGTCAACAATAATCAATACGCCGAATCTGGAACGCATAAATCTGAAACACACGAAGTTAGTGTGTGCTAATCTTCCATGGATATTTTATTATTTATTGCACAAATAGGAACTGGTTATGGTATTCACCTGTAGTGCTTTTGCCTTTGTGAAAGATTAAACAGCATTCAGTTAGCATGGCAACGGCAGCATCCGAAAATTAAAATTAAAATTAATAATGACATGGAGGAATGGCAGAGGGCTGTGGGAGCATTTTTGTTTGATGTATCGTCGTCTGCAAGTATCTGTCGGTCTAGATTCGTGTGCGTTAGTTCCATGTAGTTTTTGTGTACAATACAAGCATCGCCATAGACATCAGAATTAGAATAGTTGACTAGACGTGTGGCCTGCTGTGCATGTCCGACTGACATGTCGTTAAGAATAAGAGAGTAAGAAGAGACGACTAACTAAAGAGTAAAGTACAAGACACTACAAGAGTTGGTACATTGGCTCCTTATCTCGAAGTTGAGTTGTGTTGAGTTGAATTGAGTTGAGTCATGAACCCACATCACAGCAGTCGGGAATTCCCATGCATCATCATACATGCTCCGTCCTCATCTGCAACCGCAAGTGAAGAGCCCTGATAATGGTCCCAGTTGCGGTCTGATTATTTATTGTTATGTGTCAGTGTCTGCATTTGTCAGAAATCTTTAGCTACAAAATGCAACCAAATGTGAATGCGTCTACATATTGGTAATAACGATATCTTTCTCGGTATGAGTTGGTTTGGGTTTTGTGCTTCACTGTGAGATAACAGGCAGCAGTAAAGCTGAAGAAGAATATAGGTGATGACACTGGTAAACAAATTAATGATAAAAAGGATGAATAGCGCAATGACGATGTTGGTTGTGATGATAAACATGATGATAATAATGGAATGGATGACAAAAATCTAAAGAATGATTTGATGAAGAGGATTTTAATGTGGAAAAGATGATAATGGTGGAAAAGATGAATATTTTAAGAAAATAACAATAACAATAGTGTTGGATTATGGTACAAAATAAGGGGAAACTTAAAACCTAAAAAGAGATGATATAATGATGATAAAAATGATTGACAGTGTATGACAGTGTAAATCATTTGATAATAAAAAGGATGAAAAACATGATGATAATATTTTTGGTTGTGATAAATGAAGTGATCTTAACTAATGTGACTTGGCAAATGATAAGAATGGAAAACATGACATTGGTATGGCAAGAAAGATATTCTTCCAGGAGCCATGCCTTCCATTCTGTTCTTTCCCAACCACTGCGTTCTTTATCTTCATCATCATCATCATCATCATCATCATCATCATCATCATCATCATCATCACCATCACCATCATCATCAATGTTATCATGATCATCATAACACCATCACCACCATCATCATCACAATCCCCATCATCATCACAATCACCATCATCATCACAATCATCATCATCATCACAATCACCATCATCACAATCACCATCATCATCACAATCACCATCATCATCACAATCACCATCATCATCACAATCACCATCATCATCACAATCACCATCATCATCACAATCACCATCATCATCACAATCATCACCATCATGATAATCATCATCATCATCACCACCATCATCAACATCATCACCATCATCATCACAATCACCATCATCATCACCATCATCATATGTCTAGTCAGAAGACTTAGTGTCGTGTCCTCCTTTAAAGTGTCGTCCCTGGAGTGAGGAGATCCGACACCCACATTATAATATTATTATTTTTTCCCCCCCTCAATATTCTGGAGAATCCACCAGCTTCCGTCCAACACACTCCATCAGCCTATGGACACCTTTTCCTATCACTCTCACACTGTCGTACTATGCCCCCTTCTCATACTTCCCCAACGCAACATACTCAACAACTCTTGCTTCTAGAAATTAATAAAGATTAATTTATTAAAATAAAAGTGTAACGTGTATGAGACGTGTATGCGAAGAAAATGTGTGACGTGTTCTATAAAGTGTGTAGACTCTGTCTCTCAGACATCAACTCAGTCAGCTGATCATAGCAAAGATAGACCACAGCACGTTACGTCAGAACAAGTACGTCTCACCCGTTGCCGGAACCATCTTGCCTCATAATGCTTTGCCTCTGTTTACCTCTGGTAATCCAATTTCATGAACATCCGAAATAGACACCGGTGGTATTAACAGTTAATCATGGACCGGTTGCACTCTACACAATGTCCGTTCCTAATGTTCCTAAACAAACTGCACAAGTCTTTGGTAGTGTGTACGCAGTTAGTTAGTTAGTTAGTTAGTCGACAGATCATCCTCGTTGCACATCGAACCACTCAGTTCATAAGGGCTACTTACTAATGTTAATTGTTACTGTACTGGATTGATCCTCACTCGTGTCTATCCAGCCTCACATATAATGTCATGTGTTCTATTACACGAGATTATATAACTCTAGGTAACTATTAGACCCAATGTCTTCAGCCCGCCACCACTGTCTGATGATGTGTGGTGCATCAGTACGCATCCATCACTTTGGTGAATCAACCTGTTTTTAGCTTTCAGTTACGTTCTGTCTGCACTTTATTGATGGTTGAACAGGTGTTCTTCCGAATGGGTTTTTTAATTCTTTCCCAAAACTTGTAGAGTTTCCTTGGATCTGGTAGGGAACCTAGGATAGAAACAACACATCTGGTGATAGTACTAGTCACTGATCCCTTCGGCTGAGTGTAAGCCTATCACCTTGCTTAATGATCTTTAGCTAACTAGACTTAGTCACAGAGCAGATTAGCTACCCACCTAGAGCCGAATCAGGCTATGACAAAGAAAAAATCAGCAACCAGAATGCGGAACCCCGCCCACCAGGGACACCTACGGGAAGATCCCAATTCTCCCTCATTACTCAATTCTCAACTAGTAAAGCTTATCAACACTTCACTAATCTATTTAGTTTCCACTAACAGTGCTAATCATCACACTATAGTTTAACAAGGCTACTGCCTAAAGTAATTATAACGAATATATTATAATAGGTTATACCTTAAATGGCACTACTGCAGTCCTATCAATCATATCTACATCTGCCATTATAGGCACGTGCAAAATTAAGTCACTAATTAACACACGGTAGATATTATTTCCACTGGCACTGCAGTGCCCTGCACTCTGTCTAGAGCATTATTCAAGTCCACCCTAGTTGATCTCAACTCGAGTTTATATGGCAAACTACCAAAGTTGTCCACGTGACGTTATCCTTTACTCCCCCACACAGGTGGCACAGTGGCAAATCATCCCCTGTCAAGAACTATTTTCCTGGCTTAAATCCTGTCAAAGTTGTCAGTAATTGCCTAGATTCTCAAAACAAGCCAGCTAGTTTCTGTAAACTCCCAACAAAGAGTTTCGATACCAAGCTGCCAATCATCTTGATGTTCCGGAAACCAAGAATTGACAGATGCACTGTTTTCCGTACTAGGTACTTCCGTTTTACATCTGCCCCTGTGATCTCACGGCTTCCATCTGCATTCAAATGTTGACAAACTTGTCACTCTTCTGTTCCGTGGTGACAATCCCAGCAGCCATTTCCGTCTGATGTCCGGCAGTATAGATGACAAACGGAACCATTCCATATCCTTCTCCCTCACCACCAAATGTGTTTATGGGCTGACACGATGTAACCTGTACAACTGTGTTTACTCTGTTAGTACTAATAGATGTCGCTGGTCGATCGTCCGCTTAATCCGAAAATCCTCTGTAATAATCAACCGGATAAACACACGGTTTCATTTTGTGACACTTAGAGTTTGTATATCTCCACAAATCTCAGTTCTTGGTGTTCTGGACCAACTGCAGATTCTTTCAATGCCACTGTCTCAATCCTTCCAGCATCATTTTCTTTTTCTGCCTCTCCTCCCACTGATCTTTCTGGTCCTCAATGTGTTTTCCTATGCCTCTCTTCTCATTATATGACCAAAGAATATCGTTCGTCTCTCTCTTTTAGTTGTAGATAATGTTTTAGCCTGTTCTATGTAATTGTTGTTAGTTACTCTGGCTGTTCAAGGTATTTGCATCTTTCGTGTCAGGAACCACGTCTCCGTTGCTTCCAAGTTCTTAATTTGTTAATTCACATTCCATGATTTACTGCCTAACTTGCTTAATGTTTAATATGGCTGCAGTATTTTGGTTTCCGGGGCATGATGCTACTTATTTCTTTGACAACCATACTTTGATGAACTTACTTTGACAACCTTACTGAGTTGACTTTACTTTGACCACCTCACTTTGTTGATCTTACTTTGACAACCTTACAATGGTGACCTTACTTTGACCACCTTACATTGATGAGTTTACTTTGACAACTTTACTTTGATGACCTTACCTTGATGACTCTACTTTGATGACCTATTCACTCTACAGTTAGTCAAATAGATGACCATGAGTAATCTTGTTTTTTTTCAGACCCTTCAAATTATAGTCTCACAAAACTGAACTGAAATACGCAGACATTCATGACATGCTACATGTCATAACATCATAACTCAACATGTAAGCAGAGGATTTCTTTTGTGGCCGTAGCTGAATCTGAACTCAGTGAAAAGTTTGGACAAGTCTTCATTCAGTCGTATTTTTGCAAAAGAATTTATCAAATGCGTCAGGCTGTTTATTTGCTATGCATCCTTCAGTTGTGCTTCATTTTACCATCACAGTCTGCTGTGAAAGGTAAGTATCTTAACTTTGAGTAAATTGCAGGTTTGTCAAGTTATGTGGAGAGAGTGGGAGAGGGCAAGAGAGAGAGAGAGAAGAGTGAAAGAGATACAGAAAAAAAAAAATTGAGAGAGAGAGAGAGAGAGAGAGAGAGTTCCCACAAAAAAAAAAATTTTCTTTTTTTCCCCCCCCCCCCCCCCCCCCCCCCCCCCCCCCCCTACACGGGTATTAAGTTGAGCTTAACATGTTGATTTATCTTTCAGAAGCCTTGGCAAACTACTGAACGTACAATTGCCTAGCAAATCAACCCATAGTTGATTGCAACGTCCTGCCAAGACATCCAACAGAGGCTAAAATGAAAAAAAAATATTTGTTGTCGGTAACTGTCTGGTTTGATCTTCTGATCTTGGAGTGCAGTAGCACAATGGGTAAACATTTGCTTGCCTGTAACACATTTGCTTGCCAGTAACACTTTTGCTTGCCAGTAACACATTTGCTTGCCAGTAACACATTTGCTCGGTGCCAGTAACACTTTTCTTGCCTGTAACACATTTGCTTGCCAGTAACGCAATTGCTTGCCTGTAACACATTTGCTTGCCTGTAACACATGTGTTTGCCTATCTGAGGGCTAGTCACATCATCTTCCCCATATGAATGTATCATTGTTGTCCTTATTTACTGTCTAAAGCTCGTCTTCTAGTTTAAGTCCATGTCATGTGGCATTGATCATCATGTCTGTCCACAACCTTCTGTCTCGTGTTTTAGCAACCATTTCTGATACAGATGTTCCTCTATGTCGTGATGTCAAACTGCCTAATATCTTCTCTCTTGGTCTCCCTCTGCTTCTTTTTCACTCCAACGTTCCTGTTGTGATTACACGTTTTATCTGTTAAGGTGCTTTCGTTTTTCATCTATAAAACCACATCTCTGCAGCTTCCGGACAATTCTGTCCTCTCACATCATTTAACATAGTATATGTTGGTTGCATATCCTCACAGTCACCACCAGCATTTTTTGACTGTGATCTCTTGGCAAATTTACATTCAGTAGTTTGCCATTACTTTCTGAACAAACCGGCACCCATACCATTTCATAAAACACCAACAAAAGGCGGTCTGCTGCCAAATCGCACACAGCTGTGTTTCAAACACGGTATGCAGGATTAAGAACTGCGTCTGTAACCCCTTCTCCATGGAGCCGGCGGCGGAGGATATATATTGCATGGCATATTCTACATCTTATGCAATGCTTTTAGTTGGGCTATTCTTGAATACATTTTCCATCTTTTGTTATTTAAGTACCCAAATACTTGAATGCATTGACTTGCTCTAGGGTTCACCACCATATGTTAGAACGTGCTTTATGTAACACACAAGAATTAGTTCTCTGATGTCCAATCCCAGGGACTTATTGCATACCCTGTTCTTTATTTTATAACATGTCAGTGTTTGCATGTCTTATTCTGTTCTTTATTTCAGTGATACATCTTCCACCTGATGCTATCGCCCCCCCCCCCCCCCCCCCCTCCAAAGAAAACAACAACAACAAAAAACCAACACACACACACACTCAGAGAGAGAGAGAGAGAGAGAGTGTGGTGGGGGAGGGGGGGGGGAGAGAGAAGAGAGAGTGACGTATGCTGGGATTTGTTTATTTATTGATGTTGTTTTCATGTTTGTTGCAACAGAGGCACAAGCTCCGGCCCCTGCATATCCTGGTGAAGAGCAGCATGAGATAGGAACCCTGGCCGGCGATGTCCAAAACTGGGCCATGTTGATTCAGAACTATATTTTACAGGTTAGTAATGTCGTGTCCGTGAGTGAACAAAGAGCACTTCATGTTTCTATGGTATTCATTCAAAATCAGAATACTAAGAAACAATATTTTTATCAGCTGATTTTAACTTTTAAGTGCAATTACATTGCACTTTTAAGATAATAAGAGCAGGCTAAATTGCATAGACTAAAGGTCCATTTTATACATCTTAGGGCATCCTGGGCATATTTTGCTAGACACATTTTGTTATAGACCAATCAACATTTGGGGGGGGGGGGGGGGTGCCTGAGTGGTCTCGAGGAATGGTGTCCGCCTTGAGTGCTGGAGGTCCCTGGTTCAAGCCCCTGTGAGGGCCGGGATTTTTTACATGTGGACTTCTATTAACAAAATGTCCCCTGGTCTCTGGGTAGTGAAATCGGACGCCCGTGTGCATTTTGCGCATGTAAAAAATCCCTTGGCAGTTGGAAATCGAAAAAGAGTAGCTTAACGGCGCTGTCCAGGCAAAATTATGAGTTAAAAATCTACCCAAACTATTTTAAGATCCTCGCCTGTGCTACAGAGTTTGTGCACTGAGCTGAGATTCTCTGGACTCAGGCTTGAGTTAGGAGCACTTATGGGTTACACCTGTGTGCCGTGATGTTGATCCATCGACTAAACTAAACTAAATCAATCAGCATTTGGGTGGATCATAGCTAAAGTTATGGCATGAAAGTGGGTAATATACTTTTACTGTACAAGAAAAAGTGTTATTCAGGTCTTAGTCAGATATGATAGAGTTATCGTACAGCAGTAGGCGGTACTGCCTGCTTTCTGTTAATGCTGAATGTTGTGCAGCGCTTACCAAATCCGACACCCCATATAGTGCCAATGGCTTCGAGCCGAGAAGTGTAATTGGCAGGATACCAACCTTGGTGTTATCTTTCCTCTGGAGTAAACTAGGCAGGCTGAGAGAGGGACCATGCTGCATGGGCAACACATGGTCTGTACAAATCAGCCCAGGCCTTGCACTATCGAGAGGTATAACATTCGCTACAACCATGGATTGTGGTTGTTATGTCTTGTTAGAAGCACAATGTAACAAACTACCGTCTATCAAAATGGTATGGTACTAGACAGCCAGAGACAAGAAGAAAAAATAAAGGAACATATGTACACGGCTTGAAGCTTAGTGAACATGTAGACCCACATTTTTAGAGACCAAACAGCCCAGTTTGAACAACATTTTAGACTGGGCTGATCTGGGAGTCCAGTTTGGACATTTTAGACTGGGCTGATCTGGAAGCCCAGTTTGGACAACATTTTAGACTGTGCTGATATGGGAGCCCAGTTTCGACATTTTAGACTGGGCTGATCTGGAAGCCCAGTTTGGACCACAATCACCTTCAAATTAATATCCTGTGAGAGTAAAACTGTGGGAAGCCACTATTTGTGGCTGACTGAGTCACAGGATTATTAATCTGAGCCAGGGATGGGCCCTATTATAACTTCTCTTTGAGGTTGAACAGGGTAGGGGTAATAGTATAATAAGATTTGTCTGTGAACATTATTTTTCTTCAAGTTAAGAAAATATTGTGATCTTCTCTGTATTTTTTAATCACTTAGCACAACAAGAGAGGAGAACTGTTATCTTGATTAACCCTTCTAATCTCTTAGCACAACATGAGAGTAGAACTGTTATCTTGATTAACCCTTCTAATCTCTTAGCATAACAAGAGAGGAGAACTGTTATCTTGATTAACCCTTCTAATCATTTAGCACAACATGAGAGGAGAACTGTTATCTTGATTAACCCTTCTAATCTCTTAGCATAACATGAGAGTAGAAATGTTATCTTGATTAACCCTTCTAATCCTTTAGCACAACATGAGAGGAGAACTGTTATCTTGATTAAGCCTTCTAATCTCTTAGCACAACATGAGAGGAGAACTGTTATCTTGATTAACCCTTCTAATCTCTTAGCACAACATGAGAGTAGAACTGTTATCTTGATTAACCCTTCTAATCTCTTAGCATAACAAGAGAGTAGAACTGTTATCTTGATTAACCCTTCTAATCCTCTTAGCACTAACAATGAGAGGAGAACTGTTATCTTGATTAATCCTTCTAATCTCTTTAGCACAACAATGAGAGGAGAACTGTTATCTTGCTTAACCCTTCTAATCTCTTAGCACAACAAGAAAGTAGAACTGTTATCTTGACTAACCCTTCTAATCTCTTAGCATAACAAGAGAGGAGAACTGTTATCTTGATTAACCCTTCTAATCTCTTAGCACAACATGAGAGGAGAACTGTTATCTTGCTTAACCCTTCTAATCCCTTAGCATCACTTGAGAATAGAACTGTGTCATCTTGATTTTAATAGTTTTGCATATCCTTTACAGGACATCACTGTCAACATCAGCATCTTTCAGCTGATTGTTGATTTCTTGGCAAGATTACGCTCAGTAGTTTGCCATTGCTTTCTGAGCGGCCGGCTCACATACCCCGTAAGTTACTGACACGATTCGAACCACTGCTGATTCTCACCGTCGTCACATTACTTACGAGATTACGGAGAAAAGTTGCTAACCTCTAGGCCAGGAAGCCGGTGTCATCTTGATTAACTCTTTCAATCTCTTAGCACAACTTGAGAGGTGAACTTGTTATCTAGATTAACTTTTCTAATCCCGCAGAACCACTTGAGAGAACTGTGTCATCTGCATATCTGAGTTCTGGAATTGCATTAATACCAATTAGAATAGAACAACATGTCAGATGTCTATTCATTTATGACAGAATATTTTGTGGTATTATGTGCACATTCTAGTATTTAAAGTTGTCTCTTCTACAACAACCTGCAGAAGTAGCTTGCCTAGCAATTGTAGAACCGTAACCTTCTTCCTCTATATTCCGATCCTAGCTAGCCAATGATGGTATCAAGAGAGACTACACCCAGGGCTACTTAGACAGTGCCAAGTACATCTCTGATAAGAAAAATGGCAGTGAGCTGATTACCCAGGTCCAGGAGCAGCTTGAGGATTACTTTCGGAAAAAGAAGAATGCAGCGCAGGTAAGGGAAAGCTGTGATTACTCTGGTCCAAAGCCAGCTTGAGGATTACTTTCGGAAAAAGAAGAATGCAGCGCAGGTAAGGGAAAGCTGTGATTACTCTGGTCCAAAGCCAGCTTGAGGATTACTTTCGGAAAAAGAAGAATGCAGCGCAGGTAAGGGGAAGCTGTGATTACTCTGGTCCAAAGCCAGCTTGGGGATTACTTTTGGAACAAGAAGAATGCAGCGCAGGTAAGGGAAAGCTGTGATTACTCTGGTCCAAAGCCAGCTTGGGGATTACTTTTGGAACAAGAAGGATGCAGCGCAGGTAAGGGAAAGCTGTGATTACTCTGGTCCAAAGCCAGCTTGGGGATTACTGTCAGAACAAGAAAAATGCAGCGCAGGTAAGGGGAAGCTGTGATTACCCTAGTCCAAAAGCAGCTTGGGGATTACTTTTGGAACAAGAAGAATGCAGCGCAGGTAAGGGAAAGCTGTGATTACTTTGGTCCAAAGGCAGCTTTTGGATTACTGTCAGAACAAGAAGAATGCAGTACAGGTAAGGGAAAACTGGGGGTTGGTCTGTAGGAAAACATCAGGTGACCTATTGGTTAAAAGCTAGTTGCATGTCCTTTACAGGATGTTGCAATCAACCCCAGCATTTTCTAACTGTGATGAACTAAAAAGTTTTTATGAACAGTGACTAACGCTCATACCATTGAAATCAATGCAAGGTGACCTGCGTCCAAATCGCCCACAGCTGATTTCATACACTTGGCTCGGTACGTTGGGGAATGATGAAACTGCTTCTAACTATCTCCAAAGCCACCACAATGGTTGACTTATAGGCAGGTCCTTTAACAGATTTCTCTGAATTATTTGAAAACTTTCCATTTAACTGTGTTTTACAGAGCTGACAAATGAAATCCAATGCAAGATCATTAAGTCTTTGCATTGGTTACACAAGGATGTGTAATTAAATTAGTTAATTATGTGTCAAACAGCAGTAAAAGGGATATAGAACAAACAAAAAACAAGCAAACAAAATCAATGGGGCGGACAGAAACTAACAAAACATACCCTCTACCAAAAGTCACCCATCTGACCCCCAAAGACAAGCAGAAAAGTGGAAAAATTCTCACCAAGGTTTTTGGCCATTTCTTTTTTATGTATACAAGCTTTTGATTCATTCCAGCGACTTGCAAAGAAGGTGGGCGAAGTCTATGATGAATTCTACAAAAATAACATGAGTTCTGCAGCTGACACTTTGAATGACCTTCCACCTGACGCTTATTATGATTCAGATATCCCAGATAAGCTCCCAAAGGATATGTCATTCAGTCCGTAAGTGTGAGCTTAATTTGTTTGTTGGAAGTTATAGTAAAGCTTTATTAATTTGTACTTATATTTGTATGCAGTGTCAGGTCTTAGCCAGATATGACTGAGCTACCGTATGATAGTAGATGGTACTACCTGCTTTCTGTTAGCGCCGAATGTTGGGCAGCGCTTATCAAACCCGACACTCCACATTGTGCCAATGGCTTTGGGCAGAGGAGCGCAATTGGGAAAGTACATGCCTTATCCAGGTGTGAGGAAATGCAACCTAAAGACTAAATGTCGTGGCAGGCAGACCAGGCCCTAAGCCTTGGTTGGCAACTGGTTTAGGATCAAAGCTCCGACATGCGGACAATTAAAGCATTGCTTTGCTGATCCGGCAGCTTCTGCTGCAGATTGTCTTGTTCCAGATGTGTTTGTGTTATCTTTCCTCTGGAGTAAACTAGGCAGGCCAAGAGAGGGATCATGCTGCATGGGCAACACATGGTCTCTACAATTCAGCCTAGGCTTTGTGCTATGGAGAGGTATAACTTCATTTCTGGTCTACTACTGCTATTAGTTTTGGTTATTATGCCTTTTTTGAAGCACATTGTAACAAACTATCATCTGTCCAAGACCGCCATGTACCAGCATATTTATGTATAGTGTGGCTAGAGGTTAGTGAATGTAGTTTCACAATTCCTCTACATACAGAGTTGAGGGTTTGAAATCAGCCACTTTGGCAGTTTGGGAGAAGATTGCTTTGTGGTATGAGACTCATCCTTTCAGAAAACAGTGACAAACTATTGAATGTAAAGTTAATACATAAAATAAGTTAATTGCATATCCTTTCCTTGGCACTACAGTCAATCTCATCATTTTTTTGCTGTTTGCGATTTCTTGGCAAATTTACATTCAGCAGTTTGACATTTTCTTAATCACACAGTCTTTAAATGATGGGATTGATTGCAATGTCATGTAAACAAAGACATGCAGCAGTCATAAATAGTGTGGCTGGAGTGGCTAAGAGGTATGGCATCTACCTCTGACTTGACCAGTGCTGGACTTGAATCTTGTTGAGGACGCTTGGTTCACTAAAATAGGATGTCCTGTATACATTTTGCCTGCAGGACATTGACCATATCACCCTTGGAGTGTCTTTTGATCTATGCAAATATGGGATTAGCACCATATACCCAATAAGCCTTAAGGCAGGCACACAGGACCTTTGCTTACTGACTGTGCATGCTGCACGTGTTACATATCACTTGGCAGTTGGACATTTGTAGAGACTAGGCTGTAATGTCTCTGCCTTGGCAAACATTTCAAAATCAGATACTCCACCCACAGCAGAATATATTTAGTATGTGAGTATTACTATAGTAACTGAAAATTTAGTTCGGGGTAATGGGATGGGAAATTGCCACATTATTTTCCCCAAGAAAATTCCTGTAACCTGAAGTAACTCCACTGTTTGCGGTAATGGCGATAATGAAGGTATAGAAAGAACCTGTGGGGTCCAGCATGGCCAAATGGATAAGAGCATTTGCTCTTTGCTTTTTAACTTCCAGTGTGCTGATGCCGAGGTAGCGGTTTCAACCCCTACACTGGTCAGTTGGACTAAAATGTTGACTTCTCACCCTTGAGTTGGGGACGTAAATTACAAATACGTCAGAAGTCGGGGTGGATTTGCCTGATGAAAGGCATGAAAAATCAGGAGCCATGGTGATGTAGTGGCTAGCACGCTTGCTTGTTGACCCATTGGTCATGTGTTCAAGCCCCCACCAAGGCAGGGATCTTTAAAAGAAATTGATCTTAGCTTCCAGGACCAAGCTTAAAATGGGTACTGGGAAATGGCCAGGGAGGTCAAGCAGGCTGGATTGATACTAAGCACATCAGCCACTGAATGCCAGTTAGTCTATTCAAAATAAGGCTCTAGCACCATATGTCCAATGTGCCTTAATGTGTGTCCAAGGGGTCCCTACTTTACTACTTACTGACTGATTCTATTGGTTGTTGTAGCTACTTTCGTCAGCAAGTGAGCGCTCTCAATTCCACAATTAAAATTGCCGATGAGGTTCCCAGAAACGAGAAACAAGTTATTGATGCTGTTCTGTTGACAAGCAAGCTTGACGAGACCTTTCTGGAGAATGCTAAGAAAGACCCACTTCTAAGGTATGCAGAACAAATATGCGTTTGTTCATTTTGGAGAACTTTAAGAATAGGTACTTGATTACTAAACAATAATTTACAACAGGGCAGATATGTATTGCTTGACCCCATTCTCCTAGTGCTTGCCATCATGCCACAAGTACAGAACATCATATTTGTTTATGTTCATCCCAAATACTAATCTGTGGCAATATCAGGGAGATAATTTGGGTTGTGTTTATAGATTTGTCATTTGTAGAACATAATTGTGGAGTAATTTCCCTTGAATATGTTAAGAAAACAAACCGCCATTAACCCTTTTAGGAAGGAACAACATTGGGCCAAATTTAGCTTTCCCTCTGAAGAAGACGGAGTAATTTCTTTAAAGTACAGAAATGACGGAAGTGACAATTTTGAAAATTCAAAAAAAAAAAAATATTAGAACCCTATATATGTATATAAAAGTATATATATTCTTAAAGAGGATATAGTAAAGTTTATTTCTGTGTATGATTGAAGTTGTTTTGTTCATGTTTATGCAAAGTTGGTGACCTCATTTGTATTTTGTGAAAAATAAAATATTATACCACTGTGTATGAATTGGTACTAAAAATTTATAAAAAATGGTACTCACCTAAAATTTCCTCATTGAATACCTACACCACTTAAGAATAATTTTAAACACTTATGATAATAAAAACAACAACTATGAAGTCCCTTTTGACATTTGTAATAGGTGGGCTATCATCTGGTGACATGTGTTTTGGTCCGGACATCTCCATGAATGGATATAGATGAACACGATCCTCTTCATTCCCAATACACTTAAAACCACGGGGACACGAGGTCGAAATCCTCATGGGCACTTTCTGTATCACTACAGTCCTGAACTGTCAAAATCGCTACTATTATAGCTAGTCAATGCTAGCACGTCTTCAGGTTCAAAGCTGGCCATTATTAAACATCGAAAATTAACGAAAAACTGGGTTACTGCGTTAAAAACTCACAAAATTATATCCACTTGTTTGAATCGCGCTCACCAAACGGCCATTTGCAAGCTAGAATGGCTGAGGATTGCAAGGAACCATTCGATTGGTCTGTACTATTAAAAGCAAACCAATCAAAGCAGTTCTTACAACGGGGCAGAAGAATCGGCCGGTTTGTCTTTCTCGCTCCGACCGTGTCGTGACGTCATGGCCGATTTTTCGGCCGGGTCGGAGTAAAAGGGTTAACATCGTGTGATGAGAATTTCCGGTTTCAAGATGGCGACGGACGGTCGTGTTGTTTTGTGTTCGTTAACTTTTTCGCGTAGGGGATGGATTTATTCATTTCTTGCGTGTAATTGGTGTGCCAGGATGTAAAACCAGGAGTTTCTACTCAAGATCTGCGCGGGTGCTACGGAGTTCGTGCATCGAGCGAAGCCATCCTTGAGTGAATTTTCAGCAGCGTGTGTGGTTCTCAAAAGTCTGTGTTTACGTTTTTTCAACATGGCGGAACAACGTGTGTTTTCCGAGCGATCAGCAGTCAACATACCGAAGCGGCGTGGTAGCCGCGCAGGGAAAAAGAAGCCAGGTAAGCGCGGTGGCTTGAGACGTTTTAGACTCAAGTGTCACCGTCTAGGACTCAGGAACATCCGTATTCTATATTGGAACTGTGCCAGTGTAAAACAACGGGGCTCTATTTTAGAAACCCTAGTTTACAGGAACGACATTGTAGCACTCCAGGAGACGAGACTGGGCGATCAGCTACTCCGAATTGCCGGCTTCAAATGTTTCTACAACAGACGACATCTGGGAACGGCGATTCTCGTTCGCGACAGCATGGTGGCTGTCAGAGCTAGACATGTCCAGTTGGAACAGTGACGATATACAAATACAGGCGTTGAGAGTTCATTCCAGTATACCATTCGTGTTGGTTAATGTTTATGCCCGCAATGCGAGTGTGGACGCCCAGAAGTGGCAGTGCTTAAGTGGCATATTAGGCCACGAGAGAAATGTTATTTTCTGTGGTGACTTCAACGCTAAAGGCATATCATGGGGAAACACTTCCTCCAATACACAAGGGGAGGAGCTCGAGACTGCACTGGAAACCATCGACCTGGTTTGTATCAACAGCGGCTGTGTCACCAGGACAGCAAGCCGCCCAGGCGATGAGGACAGTGCTATTGATCTGGCGCTAGTTTCACCTTCACTCACTACAGTGTGTAGATGGGGTGTCCTAGGACACCATGGCAGCGACCACCACCCATGCAGCATATTGGTGGAGAAAGGCAGAACCAGGCAGCACAAGCTAAAGGTAAAGACGTTCCAGTATGACAGTACAGGGCAAGATGTGGTGAGTAAAATAAGACGTGACAAGCGCAGAACGTTTCAGGGCAGGAAAAAAAGGTGGGAGCAGCCACCGTAGTGGAGTTTCGAGGTGGAGAAGGCTTGGGTGGATAAGCGTAGTGCTGTAAGGAGATGGCAAAATGCCAAGAAGAACAGAGCTATTCATCCTAGTCCCTGCTTGCACTTAGAAAGAGAGATGCACACAAAAGTAAGCTATTTCAAAAAACTGGTCAAGGTGGTTAAAAGCGAAAAATGGGCAGAGGTGTGTCAAAGAGTAAGCACAGACAAGTCACTGAAATTGTTCTGGCAACTACATAAAAGCATGAGTGGTGTAGTCAAGAATAAGAGCATTTCTGACTTCCAAGGTGCTGACCTCATCTGGCAGAGGACTGACGAGGACAAGGGCAAAGCCCTCTTTGAACGCTACTGTCAAAGACTCGAACGCAACCCCTCCACCGGGGAGAGCAGTCAACCCCGAGGTGACCAGGAGGTGATACGGTGCCCGAGGGAAGGGCAGGGGAGATGATGAAATGAGAGATGGTTAACCATTCTCTCATGAGACACGCAGGCGTTGTTCAGAGAGTTAGCACTCTGATCACGCCAGCATCACGCCTCGTGGTAGCCACGGAGAAGTTGAGTGCCCACTCAACATACCACGGCTGCGATCAACGTGCCATGTGAGGTAACACGCACCAAGGTCAAGGTCGATCCGCGTGGTGTGTGACCACGGGAGGAGAGAACGGCAGACCGGGGACGGGACTTGTAGTGTGCACATCGTAGAATAGCGATAGGGGTTTTTGTGTAACCAAATAGATAGAAAGTTAGCATAGGCGTTAGCATCTAGTGATAGGTAATTCTGTGGCTTTGTGTGTGGGTTTAATAGCGACTGTAATATACTTGTAGCGAGCCAACGGCAATAAAACGTACCATTTATTTTCCTCGCACACGACTTGCAAGTTTTCTTGTATGGTGTGGGAGAAGTATCCGATGATGCCTGTCAGATGAGTTGTTGCCAGGCAAGGATAATTGTGGTGTCAGAAGTGAAGCTTGAACTAAAGTTCAAGCTAATCCACTCATCCACGGCTCCAGACTAGGGTTTAATTTGTGTCAGTGACGGTAATTTGTGCAGACAAGAACAATTTGCGGGCTAAGTTTGTGCCTATCGTGACGAAATATATTGTGTAATTGAGTTTATTAAATGATTGTTTAGTTAAATCATGTGTTCTTCAAATTTGTAAGTATTCATATTCTTATTTTCTTCCATTTATTTATGTATTTACATATTTATTTATGAATAAACACCAAAGATGATTCATGGCGGAGCGATACACAGCCTGCCGACATTATCGATTTTTTCAAGCTAAAAATAGCGCTGCGCGTCTGACGTAGGAGAATTGACAAACAGTTTTCCTACGCCATTTGCATCCAGCATTCGAGTGTTTACAAGATCGTCAAGCGGCTGCCCGCAATTATCAGGGCTGGCAAAGGGTGCCAGGGCATGCGGGAGTACAAGGAAATGAGCGGGCTGACAAGCTCGCAGGTGAGGCTACTGTGGAGGGCGGACGCGCCATGGACCAGGCTGACATTCTGAATGCTCTACGAGAAGTGAGACTTTTGCAAGAACCAAGTGATGACTGTGAATCTACAACAATGGCCAGACTGCGAGAGCAGCAAATTAAAAGAGGGGTGGCCAAACAAGAACACTACGCAGGAAGCCAAAGAAGATTGATAAACCAACACAGAACTGGCGTCGTTAGCCGCTACACGCTGCGGGATTTGCTGAGGAGGGGATCCGAGCACTTATGGACTGAATTGTCCGATGTGCAACGAGGATGATCTGTCGACTAACTAACTAACTAACTAACATCGTGTGATGAAATATACCTGCCACATTAAAGTGTCTATTACATTTGTTTTGCATTCTTTTTCAATGCTCCTCTACTCTTGTCTTGATTTCCTGAACATAGGGCATAAGTAAGCTTCACCGCAGATCAAACTCTTGTTTTGTGTGGTAAATGTATCTGTCGAAGAACATCTTTGTTACTCATTTTGGTTGGAACAGAAAGCGTGGATAATGCTTGCGCTGGTTACTAATATTCATCATCAGCAAAGCCAGGAAGAAGTAGAATTTGTTGACTGAAATTCACAAATATCGCAGTTCTACTATAAACAGACACAACCCAAAGTGTAATTTTCTTGGAAACAAAAAATATCTGACCCAGACAAGTAGAAGAATAATGTGGATGGTTAAGAAAACCAATTGTCAAGTGCTACAGGAGACAGATTAACATAGTTTAAACATAGATGCCATAAATAATATATTGCACAAGATTTTGCCCGGCATATTTCGCAGCATCTCGTCAATATACTGCATAGTTAGATATATATCATGTTATGCAAAAATATGAATGATACTTAGGCTGAAATATTATGTACATTGTCACTGTTATTTTGCGAATATGAAGAACGTTATATCCACGAAGTCTAACACTTAGCAGGAATTCCTTCTGTTTACATAGTAAACAGGCAGGAAATCGTGCAATATTTTATTTATGGTGTCCGTGTTTAAATTAACTAAGAGAAAACATTGTTTTGAATTTAGATTAAATTAGATTGATTGTTACCTATGTGAGGACAAAGCAGTCAACATTTTGTGGTCATATTATGAGAAGAAAGAGTCTGAAGAACATAGTTACATATGGCATATTTAGGGTGTTAAGAGACAGAGAACAACAAAAGGAAACAATACTGAATGAGGTGGTAGAGCGACACAGAAGACCATCAGTTGTTCTTCATTTGTGAAGAAAACAAAAAAAAATACATAGGTGTGGGGGAACAAGGTAAAATTCACCACATGACACATGATAATTATATAATGCCCAATTCTACTTTATAGTTCAGTTGGACATACATGTGTTGCCTTCTTGTAAATCAGGTGGCAGTATTTTGGCTCCACAATTGGTGTAACACGTCTGTACCCAGGTCGGGAGTGGTCCAATAATTTTGCTGGTTTCTACGACGACTATGACCCTCGGGTCAGGCCCTGGTACATACAAGCCACTAGTGGCCCCAAGGACGTCATCATCATCCTGGACTGCAGGTATGTATTATGTCCATTGGCATGGTCCTGTTTCTGTCCTCTCAGGAAGATCTCATGTTGAATTTGTTTGTTTGATAAGAAAGCTTATCTTCATTTTGTTTCTGAATATCAGTTCATCTTTTAACTGATTTTGAGCCATGGGATGATTTATCATCTTTAGCAACTTCAAACAGAGGGATGTCTACTAGTCTGTAGGGACTTTCCTTCAGAAAGAGTAACAGCCTACAGAAGTCTGGACAAATTAGAACTATGTATTCCCTTAGAGGCCGGCTTCGTGGCTTAGAGGTTATGACTTTTCTCCGTAATCTCGTATACTCTCGTGGGTTAACATGATGACGGTAAGAATCAGCGGTGGTTCGAATCGCATCGATAACTTACAGGGTATGTCAGCCGGCCGCTCAGAAAGCAATGGCAAACTACTGAGCGTAATCTTGCCAAGAAATCAACACACAGCTGAAAGATGCTGGTGTTGACAGCTATGTCCTGGAAAGGATATGCCAAAAAAAAAATAAAAAAATTCCCTTAGAGAATTTAAATACAGACACCATAAATAAAATATTGCACGGTTTCTTCCCTGGAATATTTCTCTGCATCTCGTCAAGTGCAAACTGCACAGGTATATATCATGTTATATGGTAAAATGAAAGATACTTTGGCTGAAATATGTCGTACGTCATTGCTGATATTGCGTGAATGTAGAACATTATATCCACAGGAGTCTAAAAGTTAGCAGGAAGTCCTTCTGTCTACATAGTAGTGTTACTGTGTGCACAGATGGACTTTCTGCTAAGTGTGAGACTAAGTGTATCTTCGCCACATGCCCTTCTGACAATAAACATTCACACATGTGTAAATATCACTCTAACTGACCGTGAAAATGTTATACACAAAAAAACAAACAAACATGTTTTATCTCCATCTTTCTCAATGTGTTGGTAAAAATTAAAATATATATAATGGTTCCTAGAGCAATTCAGTACTCTGTAACTAATTATATATTTCCTACAGATTAATTTATCCTAAGGATCCTATTTGGTTCCCATCTCTTTACTTAACTCATATATTTTTTTTCCCGCGTTTCCATCCTGTTTCAGGATATTGCGGTCAACATCAGCATCTTTCAGCTGTATGTTGATTCCTAGGCTAGATTACGCTCATCAGCACGCCATGACTTTCTGAGCGACCGGCTCCATACTCTCATAAGTCACTGGCGCGACTCGAACCGCTTCCAATTCTCGTGCGCTCATGTCAACCACGAGAGTATTCGGGATTACAGAGAAAGCTGCTAACCCCTCGGCCAGGGAGCCGGCGAACTCATATATGGCTCATACAATTCATACTGAAGGGTAAGGTTGAGGCAAGCGAGGAAGAGGTAGACAACGATACAAGTGGGAAGATAACATCAAGAGATAGAAAAACAGTAGTCTGACAGAATTTACAGTCAGGGCGAGAGACAGACAGTGTTGGAGATCCATTGCAGCCTACCTTCATTGTGGAGACGGCACCTGATTGATTGATTGACAAATTAATTATCTTGTTTGGTGAGTGATTTAAACAGATCACTATGGTCAATTGCAAAGTACAGGACATACCTCTTAGGTTGTGTCTCAGCTCGTCTAGTGCTCAAGGGAATGGCCTCTGGTTGTGTTCTCCCACCTCTTTCACTATGATCCAGTCTCATGAAGCACAATGACCCAGTCTCATGAAGCACAATGACCCAGTCTCATGCAGCACAATGACCCAGTATCATGAAGCACAATGACCCAGTCTCATGAAGCACAATGACCCAGTCTCATGCAGCACAATGACCCAGTCTCATGAAATACAATGACCCAGTCTCATGAAGTGCAATGACCCAGTCTCATGCAGCACAATTACCCAGTCTCATGAAGCACAGTGACCCAGTATCATGAAACACAATGACCCAGTATCATGAAGCACATTGACCCAGTCTCATGAAGCACAATGACCCAGTCTCATGAAGCACAATGACCCAGTCTCATGCAGCACAATGACCCAGTATCATGCAGCACAATGACCCAGGATCATGAAACAATGACCCAGTCTCATGAAGCACAATGACCCAGTCTCATGAAGCACAATGACCCAGTCTCATGAAGCACAATGACCCACGATCGTGAAGCACAGTGACCCAGGATTATGAAGCACAGTGACCCAGTATTATGAAGCACAGTGGCCCAGTATCATGAAGCACAATGGCCTACACAATGAGGAAATTATCTCCCACAGAAGGTGGTTGTCAATCTCATACTCTGGGTGAACCATGGATGAGAGGCTACAATGTCCACCTCATACTCAGAAGGTACTGGGTTCATTCTCACCTCAGAGGTGTAGAGTCACAGGTATCTATTGATATCACACCCCTCCCCCCAGATCTCTTGGGCAATGAAATTTCATACCTAGCCTTCTCAGATAAGGGCAAAAAACACGAGGCTCTATGCATATGTTGTACATGTTAAAAATCCCAAAGCTATTGACCAATCAGCCAATGAGTGATAATTGATCTAAAAATATGAGGCTAGCACCATATGCCCAATATACCTCATTCCATGATCCTCTAGGATCCTCTAGGATGCTCTACTTACTTTAAAAACAGATATTATTAGGGCAGAATTTTAATTAAATAAACTAAAAGTGAAAACGTGATTCTCCCTCAGCTTGTCGATGGAAGGAGAAAAGTTTTCCATTGCCAAGGCCGTGGCGAGGACGGTGATCCACACGCTGACCAAACAAGACTATGTCAACGTGATTTGCGCCAGGAACAGTCATTGGAATGAGGTTGGGAAGTAAGTCATCAAGCCAGTGATGCTTAATCAATATGAGGATCTTTGTTTTGTTGAATCCTCTATTGTCATCTCATCCTGTGACCCTAGATTTAGGAATTTTTATTTTGTTGAATCTTTCATTGTCATCCTGTGACCCCAGAGGTGGGAGTTCTCGTTTTGTTGAATCTTTCATTGTCATCTCATCCTGTCATCCTGGATATGGGAATTCTTATTTTGTTGAATCTTTCATTGTCATCCTGTGACCTTGAATGTGGAAATTCTCATTTTGTTGAATCTTTCATTGTCATCTCATCCTGTAATCCCAGATTTGTGAATTCATGTTTAATTGAATCTTTCATTGTTATCTAATCCTGTGACCCTAGATTTAGGAATTCTTATTTTGTTGAATCTTTCATTGTCATCCTGTGACCCCAGATGTGGGAGTTCTCGTTTTGTTGAAACTTTCATTGTAATCTCAAGCTGTCATTTTGGAGGTGGGAATTCTTATTTTGTTGAATCTTTCATTGTCATCCTGCGACCCCAGATGTGGGAAATCTTGTTTTGTTGAATCTTTCATTGTCATCCTATGACCCCCAGATGTGAGAATTCTTATTTTGTTGAATCTTTCATTGTCATCTCATCTTGTCATCCTGGATGTGAGAATTCTTATTTTTTAAAATCTTTCATTGTCATCCTGTGACCCCGAATGTGAGAATTCTTGTTTTGTTGAATTTTTCATTGTCATCTCATCCTGTCATCCTGGATGTGGGATTTCTTGTTTTGTTGAATCTTTCATTCTCATCTCATCCTATAACCCCAGATTTGGGAATTCTTGTTTAGTTGAATCTTTCATTGTCATCTCATCCTGTGACCCCAGATGTGAGAATTCTCGCTGTGTTGAATCTTTCATTGTCATCTCATCCTGTCATTTTGGAGGTGGGAATTCTTGTTTTGTTGAATCTTTCATTGTCATCTCATCCAGTCATCTTGTATGTGGGAATTCTTATTTTGTTGAATCTTTCATTGTCATCCTGTGACCCCCAGATGTGAGAATTCTTGTTTTGTTGAATCTTTCATTGTCATCTCATCCTGTGACTCCAGATGTGAGAATTCTTGTTTTGTTGAATCTTTCATTGTCATCCTGTGACCCCCAGATGTGAGAATTCTTGTTTTGTTGAATCTTTCATTGTCATCTCATCCTGTGACTCCAGATGTGAGAATTCTTGTTTTGTTGAATCTTTCATTGTCATCTCATCCTGTGACCCCAGATGTGAGAATTCTTGTTTTGTTGAATCTTTCATTGTCATCTCATCCTGTGACTCCAGATGTGAGAATTCTTGTTTTGTTGAATCTTTCATTGTCATCTCATCCTGTGACCCCAGATGTGAGAATTCTTGTTTTGTTGAATCTTTCATTGTCATCTCATCCTGTGACTCCAGATGTGAGAATTCTTGTTTTGTTGAATCTTTCATTGTCATCTCATCCAGTCATCTTGTATGTGGGAATTCTTATTTTGTTGAATCTTTCATTGTCATCCTGTGACCCCCAGATGTGAGAATTCTTGTTTTGTTGAATCTTTCATTGTCATCTCATCCAGTCATCTTGTATGTGGGAATTCTTATTTTGTTGAATCTTTCATTGTCATCCTGTGACCCCCAGATGTGAGAATTCTTGTTTTGTTGAATCTTTCATTATCATCTCATCCTGTGACCCCCAGATGTGAGAATTCTCGCTGTGTTGAATCTTTCATTGTCATCTCATCCTGTGACCTCATATGTGAGTCAAGGAAACATCCTTTACTGCTGTCTGTCCTCAGCAATGCACACAAGTGCATCTTGTCCATTCTTTAATGTTATTATCAGTCCGAGATTATCTCTGCCTTCCCCTTCTCTGTTTGCCCTGGACTGTTCCCTGAATGATTACCTTTGATGACTGGCAAAAGTGGTTCTTGATGGCCTGCCAATGTGTGTACATTGTCTTGTCTCTAACTTAGGCATTTGTTTTTTAGCTTTAATAGTTAACCCTTTACAGGGCAGACACTTGTCCGTTTTTTAGCCCTGAACGGGCAAGATTTTTTAAGGTTTGGTAAAATTTCGGGTCGCGTTAGTAAAAACATCACAAATAAGGTGTTAGTCAACCGATTTTAGTTAAATAAACAACACAAGGAAGGGAAAAGCATGCAGAATATGTTACTCACATGATTGTTGTTGGTAATCCATATATGAACACAAATATTAACGAAATACAGCATGTTGTTTGTGATTTTCCGTCATCTATACGGCAATGTACAAACACATTTTCAGAATCATAATCACTTTCTTTAAAGTCCGACTCAGACTGCTATTGCAAAGTAACGCTTTGCACTGATATCTAGCTCCGATTAATAGTCAACTTCGTGCCCTTTAATGTCATTTAAATTGAACCTAGCGAAATCTCGGCTATCACTTGAAGAATCGCCGAAATCCATTTTGAAAAACAGCGTAAAAATCCCGAAAACTATCAGTAAAAGTCCATTCAAATTCATACTATCGCATTTACAAATGGCGGCCACGTTGTCAAGCTGTCGGCGAAAACGAAAGTAGCCGTCGGAAGTGTCGGAAAGCCGAGAGATCGCGTTTTTACAATGCATAATAGTATCGGATGTAAATGGCCGCTATGCACGTTTAAGCGATCGGCCGTTAATGGCCGCTCTGCCCTGTAAAGGGTTAATTAATAAGCATTAATTGACATTTATACAACAAGAAAAATAAATTATGTAACTGAAGACACTAGACAACAACGATATTTAAAATGCGGGCTCATTATCACTGTTTTATTTATGGTGTCAGATGGCACTTTTATGATACAGAAGTGCTGAGTTGCTAGCATCAAACAATATTTAGAATGCAGATTCATTATCAGTGTTTTGTTTCTTTTGCCAGGTGGCACTTTTATGATTCCAAGTCAGGTCTTAGTCACATTTGGCTGAGCTACTTTATGCATTAGACTGTACTACCTGCTTTCTGTTCATGGTGAATGTTTGACTGAGCCCCCCAAATCTGACACCCCCACATTGTGCCAACGGCTTCGGGTGGAGGAATGCAATTGGAAAGGTACAAACCTCGTGTGAGGAAATGCAACCTAAAGACCAGATGTCATGGCAGGGTAGACCAAGCCCTAAACTTTTGTCGGCAACTGGTCAAGAAATAAAACTTCAACAGGCGGACAGTTAGTGCATTGCCTTACTGATCCAGCAGCTTCTGCAGCCTGTCTTGTTACAGATGTATTGGTGTTACCTTTCTACTGGAGTAAACTAGGCAGGCCAAGGGAGGGAATCATGTTTGATGGTTTGACAACAATTCAGCCCAGGCTTTGTGCTGTGGAGAGGTTGTTATGCCATTGTTTTGAAGCACAATGTAACAAACTATCGTCTGTCAAGACGACAAGGTGACAATACTTTATGATGCAAGAGTGTTGAGTTGCCAGCATCAAATGATATTTAGAATGCAGGTTCATTATCACTGTTTTGTATCTTTCGCCAGATGGCACTTTTATGATACAACAGTGCTGAGTTGCCAGCATCTAACGATGGTCCCAGCAACCAACGCCCACCGCAAGGATCTCATTGAGCATATAGAGAAACTGAAAGCAGGTGGAACCACAGAGTTGGAGTAAGTTTTAGCCCTCGTCTCTTTCACAGGTTGTGAACAGCAGTGTCAGCTACACTTTAGAGCAGGCACAACTGGAGAATTCTGATTGTCAGAAAAAGTCCTGTCTTCCACAAATGTTCTGGTATCATTATATTCTTGACACTCTAGGGGGCAGGCCTACTTGGGTCCAAACATCCTTCTCCTGCTGTTTCCTTGCCCTGAAAGTCAGCTATGGTGGCTTGTTTGCACAGTTAATATCATCCACTACAGCACCATTGCAGTTGCATTGTGACCGGATATTGACTGCCGGCCTGGTGGTCTTGGGTTCGATTTACATAGGGGCAGGTTTGAAGTTTTAAAATTGACCTAGGCTTGACCCCAGCCTAAAATGGTCACCAGGAAATGTCTTGGGAAGTAAAGGTGGCTGATAGTGATAATAATCACATGACTCAGGGAGTGCTGATTGATTTATACAAATATGAGTCCAATACCAGATGCTCAATGTGCCTCATCATCATCATCCAGTGCCTTGCCGGCTGGCGTGGGTGATCATGCCTTTCCACAAATTGCTATCTCTGACGTCATGGATCAATTCATGCCTTTACTCCCTTCCGTGCCATGACAAGACTGTCAAGAATCTTCTCCTGCTGTCTTCCTCTATCTCTATTTCCACAAATCTTTCCAGTTTTCACGACATATTCCAGATTTTGTCTTCTCGTAACATGGCCAAAAAACGATGACTGCCTCCTTCCTCTTTGTGACTTAGCTTCCCTCAAAATGTCCAGATTGCTCATTTTGGCTGACCAATTAATTTTCACCATTTCTCTATAAAACCACATCTTCAAGGCTTCCAGGGATTTTTTTTGCCTGTTTACAAATTGTCCAGGATTCGCAGCCATATGTTAAATTTGGTTCTATGTAACATGCAAAAACTCTCTTTCTAACTTTCAAGGACAGCGACTTATTGCACAGAATGTTCTTCGTTTGATAGAATGTAGTGTTTGCTTGTACCTAGAGGTGTGTACAAGTATCTTTTACATGTGTTTACTTATAGCATCAGTGGAAGAGTCAGTGGCCTCAAGCTTGCTTGGTGGTCATGTGTTCAAATCTCTCTTAGGGCTGGGACTGTTTATAATTGACCTGGACACCGAGACTGACCAAGTCTAAACTGAGTGTCAGGAAATGTTTTGGAAACTTGCATTGGTTAGGAGTCAGTTTTTACCTTTCTTCACTGTGACTGGTTATAAGTAAAATTTAGCTCTCTTGGCTTTGATTGGTTGTAAATAAATGTTAGTTTTATTCACTATGATTGGTTATAAGTAAGATTTAGCTCTCTTGGCTTTGATTGGTTATAAATAAAATGTTAGCTTTATTCACTATGATTGGTTATAAGTAAGGATTTAGCTCTTCTTGGCTTTGATTTGGTTGTAAATAAATGTTAGCTTTATTCACTATGATTGGTTATAAGTAAGATTTAGCCTTTCTTGGCTGTGATTGGTTATAAATAAAATTTAGCTTTATTCACTATGAATTGGTTATAAGTAAGATTTAGCTCTCTTGGCTTTGTTTGGTTGTAAATAAATTTTAGCTTTCTTCATTCTGATTGGTTATAAGTAAGATTTAGCTCTCTTGGCTTTGATTGGTTATAAATAAAATTTAGCTTTATTCACTATGATTGGTTATAAGTAAGATTTAGCTCTCTTGGCTTTGATTGGTTATAAATAAAATTTAGCTTTATTCACTATGATTGGTTATAAGTAAGATTTAGCTCTCTTGGCTTTGATTGGTTATAAATAAAATTTAGCTTTATTCACTAATTGGTTATTAGTAAGATTTAGCTCTCTTGGCTTTGATTGGTTATAAATAAAATTTAGCTTATTCACTATGATTGGTTATAAGTAAGATTTAGCTCTCTTGGCTTTGTTTGGTTGTAAATAAATGTTAGCTTTATTCACTATGATTGGTTATAAGTAAGATTTAGCTCTTTTGGCTTTGATTGGTTATAAATAAAATATAGCTTTATTCACTATGATTAGTTATAAGTAAGATTTAGCTCGCTTGCCTTTTATTGGTTATAAATAAAATTCAGCTTTCTACCCTTCGATTGGTTATGAGCTAGATGTTGCTTTCATCCTCTTGATTGGTTATGAGTAAGTGTTATCCTTCATCTCATTGGCTGGCAATGATTAAGTTTAGCATTTTTCACTTTAATCATAATGTATGCCATTTATTATAGTTTATCACACATTTATACATATTATTACTAAAATGACATCTTTTTTACTGTAATTTATTACACATGTATACTTATTATTTACTGTAATGAATGCTGACAGGAGCCAAGTTGGGCTCGTATCAGTTAATCATGTGTATGAATTAATCGTTATCAAAAAATCACATGACGAATAATGCAAAAGTTGGAAAGACTCACAAAAAGTGTTAGCCTGTATTAAGATGCCATGAGAGAAACATCACAGATCGGAAGCTCAAAGCTGGCAATGGCAAAATCACCCTGCTGTCAGATTATGTTTTACTACATGTTTTACACATGATTTACACATGTTTTAAGACAAATTTAATTAGTGCATTCATGGTGATTATGTGGAGATTGTTTGCGATAAATAATAACCACCTAATTTACAATGATGTGTCATTCTGTGCAGGGTTTGTCATAAGATGTATCAGTATAATGTGTTGTTACATAGTTAGTGCACCCATTAGTCCAATGTGTTGTTATATAGTTAGTGCATCCATTAGTCCAATGTGTTGTTACATAGTTAGTGCATCCATTAGTCCAATGTGTTGTTACATAGTGCTTTCGTTAGTCCAGTGTGTTGTTACATAGAGCTTTCATTATTCCAATGTGTTGTTACATAGTTAGTGCATTCATTAGTCTAATGTGTTGTTACATAGTGCTTTCATTAGTCCAATGTGTTGTTACATAGTTAGTGCATTCATTAGTCCAATGTGTTGTTACATAGTGCTTTCATTATTCCAATGTGTTGTTACATAGTGCATCCATTAGTTCAATGTGTTACATAGTTAGTGCATCCATTAGTCCAATGTGTTATTACATAGTTAGTGCATCCATTAGTCAGTGTGTTGTTACATAGTGCATCCATTAGTCCAATGTGTTGTTACATAGTTAGTGCATCCATTAGTCCAATGTGTTGTTACATAGTGCATCCATTAGTCTAATGTGTTGTTACATAGTGTTTTCATTAGTCCAATGTGTTGTTACATAGTGCTTTCATTAGTCCAATGTGTTGTTATATAGTGTGACACAAAGTGAATGTTGACTAAGTGACAGATAGAGTGGCTATGGTTGTGTCTAGGGTATGTTCTTGTAAAAATGTGATGTTGAACAACAGATTAACCAAGATGCATCACAACCAAACACCAGTCAGTGAACAAGCGTTAATTTGCGCACATAATATTCCTTTAGTTCTGAATTAACACAGACACATGTAGCATATAAATCCAGGAACAATAACTCTCTAAGAATATATCTCCATCCCAATGGAACACTTCGAATAACACTGCCTCTCACGGCTACTAAATCTCGCCCCACACGACAGGTATACTAGCCTCCCTCTAGGCCCGACTCAAAGTAACCCACTCTGGGTCTCGAATTCCACTCACTATCCCTGGAACCCACAGTGCAGAGTTATCTTCCGAACTCCGTCACAATTCTTCACTTTCTCAGACCACGACCTTCTCCTGGTCCGGTCTAGACTCAACTCCCTCTCAGCTCGGAGTTCAAACATTAACTGATCTCCGTCAATCTTTGTCCCTCTCTTTTCAACAATTCTATCCCCCACATTGCCTCCCACATAACACACAACCTCACTGCTCCAACTGTGGCCCTCATTTACGCCCTCTGGGGGACTTACTATCCGCCCTATTTTATCTCGTGAACTGTTTATATTGTACGGCCACTCACCTTAATGCCAATGACCACAGGCATGTGTCACTACCCCACCCTCAAAAGAAAACATCGTTTTCAAATGTTGGGAGACTAAAACTTATTAAATATGTGACCCAGACACATTGCCTGGGCAGCCCTAAGTATGGCTGCACCTTACTCTAGCTACCACACTACATAATACATCAAATGCTCATAGTACACTCCCATATTCCCCACACATCAATACATCCAACTTTCTATCTTGTGTACCAATGCATGAACTAATACATCACATAATAATAATACATCATAGGAAACATCATATATGTGTATCTGCAGGTCTATTAACATCCTCCAAAAAGATACAAGCTATTTGTGTCCGGACTCTGTATCAGGTGGTTCTTTTCTTGCATCAACCCACCTCTGATTCCTGTCGATGCTGTGTCTACCTTTCATGTACCCATGACTCATGGTATCTCTACAATTACAACATCTGTTTGCTATCCCTAGCCCTGGGTCAGTAATGTCGCGAACACTTTTTTGACCTGACTCAACTTTCCTATCTGCATATTGCACCGTTACACTTGCGTCTCTGTTTAGTCTGAACTTTTTATTCAATCTTGGCCCATATACCTGGCACCTTGCTTTCTGCTGCATACGCCTTATGCCTATGTGCCCTGCACATGCACTATCCTGAGCTGTTCTAGTATATCGGTCTCTGTGTGCTAAAGGTACTGCTCCTTGCCCACGTGCAGTTCCACTATCTGAAAAGCAGCGAGTGAGAACATTGTTCTCCCTCTTGAAGCACCATCTACCCTCCCCTGACTGACTATTTTCTACTCTACTACACCCTTGGAAACATTTGTTCCGAGTAGTATCTTGTCTCTGGGAGCCACTAGCACTATATTTGGGATCCATTCTCATCTGCTCAGCTGTACTATCCTTGTCCTGAATTCCTGTGTCTACTTCAAGTGCCTCTTCTACCTCAGCTATACTCTCTAATTTAGGTTCTCTTGTGGTAACTACCTCATTACTGCTTACACTATATTTTCGGTCCCAATCAACATTTCCTATGATCAAATCAGCCACTGGTGAGTCCAAAACACACGCTGTCACTCTTCCAGTGATATATGGTGTTTTTACTGTTATTATGGCTAATGGGTAGAACTCTACTGTGCCGTTGAATGTTATGCATCTAATCTTTTTCCCTGTATAATCCGAGGGATGCACTAAACTCTTTCTCACCCCGATGGACGTACATCCGGAATCCCTAATTGTTAACGCTGGCCTATCATTAACAAACCCCTGATGCAGCTTCAGACTTCCTCCTTCATGGACTGCTGATCCTGCTTTTACTGTATGACCACATATTAAGACTGGCTGACCGTCTTTTTCAAAAAGAGGTTTGCACCCACTACAATCTTCATTGTTCAGCGTCTCAATTACTTGCGCTGCATTTGAGTGCTCTGTTTCTCTCATCCTACATTGATGACTGAGATGCCCCTTCTTTCCACATTTGAAACAGATGATCTCCTTCCTTGCGTAACTTGTTGGCTCACTGGATGATTGTGCATCACACTCTGCTGCCTTGTGTCTCCAGCTCCCACAATTCCAACATCCGGCATAATTTGGACGTCTCTGGAAATTCCCTCTTCTATATGGGTACCGTCCTACTCTACCAACATTGTTTCCTCGGAAACTATTATCTTGAAGTTCTTGCTGCTTACCTTTATGTACTGAATCCACACTTTTCGCCCTTGGTCTGATGACTGGATTCTGGTCCTGTTTAGTGTACGCTGCACAGACTATTTCCTCACTCATTAGTTTCCCAATAGAACTGTTAGGATGTGCAGTCATGTAATTTTGCCCTAACTGTGACATTGTGTCTATGTCCTTTGGCTTACGTTCTTCGAAGAAAGCCACTAAATTAGTATTGCACGATGATAACACCTTGTCTCTCAGCATTAAATCCACTAATTTATTAAAATCTTTTCCTACCTCTGCCAGCTCCATCCACTTATTAAATGTATTCTTTACTGTGTTAACAAAATCTGTGAAATCTTGATTTGTCTCTGGCCCTAACTGTCTAAACTTTGTTCTATATCCATGCTCAGTTAGTTGGAACTTTGTAAGCAAACATTGACGTAAAATAGTGTAGTTGTTTCTTTCTTCTACCGGTAAATTAAACATGGTGTCTAGGGCCTTACCCGTAAGATACTCGCCCAGTCTAATAGCATACTCGCCTTCTGGGATGCCTAACACTTTCACTGATGCTTCGAATTTCGACAAATAAGATTCCAAGTTGTCTCGGTCCGTAAAGTATGGCAGTGTTAATCTCTGTGACGACTGCGAAGGCCTTCTGCTTTCCTCACTTTGACCCTTGGAAGATAGTTCTAGTTTTCTCAATTTCAGTTTGCATCTGACACTTGATCTTCTCTTTCTCAATTTCCATTTTCATTTGTGTCTCTTTCTCTTCCTGTAGACGCTTGTTTTCTATCTCAGCTAACTTTATTTCCTGTAGACGCTTGTCTTCAGCTACCTTTTCTTCCTGCAGACGTTTTGCCTCGCGTTCATTATGCCTCTCCTCTCTTTCAATCTGTTTTTGTTCTTTTGCTTGTGCATACTCCTGTAATTCTTTACCTTTCAGGACTATTCGTTCACCTGCTTCAATATATTCCATTAAAGTAGGCATCTTGTACTTGTGGACACGTTGCTGTCTGTCAGCCAACTATAAATGTAAAGACTGCTACTAGTCCTTTGTGTGCCTTCAATACGTACACTACCACTCCTTGTGCACGTAACTTCGTAGTGCTAAAATATCACTCTGTACTCACCCAGTCACTCTATAAGCACTAGGTAGTGAGGGGGGATATTAACTATACTCCCTCGTATATATATATATCAAATAACTATAGAACAATTCCTGGAAATAGTTTTAAACATACATATAAATACACAAATGAATGATCCACACAAAGTGCCAACTATTAGACGCTAGATGCATAGGCTGGTGAAACGCAGACGGATGATTACATAGAAATAAAAACCACTGACATAAACACGCCCATGAAAGACCATACCGTGCGCATAATATAAACTGACAGATACCATCTAGATAGAAGCTGTATTAACATAAGAATTACAACAATACCATATATCCAAAGAAATCAAATATCATATGTAACAGTAAAAAGAAAACAGTAAAAAGAACAAATATAAAATGAATAATGTACATAGATCTGACGATAGACACTTGGACACCGTGTATAAAGTCGAGACGACCCAATGCTCAACCGCACAAAACAAACTGACTCGTCAGCTGCCTCTCAACAACATACAATGTGTACCTAGACAACTTCACCTTTGCTTTGTCTCCCGCATTTCGAGAAGCAATGCAAAAATATCCTACTTATTACGAACACTGGACCACATACAAATACTTGAGTAACGCACAACCACAATACTTAGGACGATGAGAACAACAGAAGCAAACAAGGGTTGCCGACACCAATGCGATGGTAGAATCTTACAAAAGTCCTTAGTTTGTTTTCAATATTCTCCGAAAATCGCCTGGAAATGTCTGTTGGTTCCTGTTTTGGAAAGATTACGACGTTAGATTCCCACAATGAATTAGTGTTCTGATGTGTTGTCACTTTTTCCGTGGTGATAACGATTTTCGACTGTCGTAAAAATTTAAGATGGTGTTAATTATCCCAACGCCTTGTATCTTCACAGTCCGTAATGTTTTTGTAACCCTCCCTGTGGAGTTGGCGTGTGATTGTATAATGTCTGTTATCGCTCTTGTTTTGCCAGAAATATAGGGTTTTCGTTGCGTTTTGGGGAGCCGAAAATACCTTTAAAATCAATGAATGTTTATCTGCGTAGTCACTGTCGCTTTGAAGTGATGGTATGGTTTCACTGTTGCTGACCAGGTTAAATCAACGAATGGCAGAAAATGATCACGCGCTTTAAATCCGTTTTGCAAGTCTTTTTATTTTTTGGTGAAGAAATTCGCTCATACTTGCTAAGACGGCACCTGAATGACTGTTGTGGTTTGTTTCCTGATGACCCGATGATGACACACACACACAAAGACGTTATACGTAAATCCTCGTTCCAGTAGAAAAACAACGTGTTTATCTCGTTCTACTCTGGACAATTTTTCAGTAACTTTCCATTGTCCACGGCCTTGAACCCGCCGGTCATCTCTGTTTCTCTTTATCACAATAATCCTTGCAGAAACTTTTACTTTTCTGTGGAGCAACGATTGTCACCTTTGTGTGTTCCCCACACTTTACTCCTATAACTCCCCTCCTCCTGGCGAGTTTTAAACCATGAATTACCCTCGTAACTCCCCTGGCGTCCCTTTCCGTCTTATTATCTGCACCGAACTCTGAAGACGCCGTACACACACACACTCGCTGTCCACAAGTTCACCTGACCTTCACCTTTGGCGCCTGTCTATTTTTCGTGAACAACCTGTCCTAAACAGCGCCAACTTATTGTCTGCTGTCCTCCAGACAGCTCTCTCAGCAGCGCAAAACCTTGTCTGTGTACTGTGAGTAAACCCCGCTGTCCCCTCTCCCTCTCAGGGTGGGCAATGGTTTTACCTGTGGTGGCTTTTCGTGAACTCTCTGCTAGCCAATTCCCGCACAGGAGAAACCCCAGTGTTTATATCGTGGACACTCTTTCCCCGTCTACTCTCCCCACTCCGAGTCAGAAATGATATTTTTACCTGGTTTCTCGTGGACTCTGTATTAATTCTCCGACACTTTTGAAATGCTTTGTCTACTGACAATGGTGTTTATTCTTGACAGGAGAGCCTTCATCATTGTTGTTGTAATTGGGCATCCGACTAATGTCTCTGATGTTAGTATTCTCTCTAATCGACGAGTTCACAGATAAACGGAATGACAACAATGTCTATATTGTTCTTGATCGGACGAAGCCTCCAGAAATCTTCTCTGACACAAAGTGAATGTTGACTAAGTGACAGATAGAGTGGCTATGGTTGTGTCTAGGGTATGTCCTTGTAAAAATGTGATGTTGAACAACAGATTAACCAAGATGCATCACAACCAAACACCAGTCAGTGAACAAGCGTTAATTTGCTCACATAATATTCCTTTAATTCTGAATTAACACAGACACATGTAGCATATAAATCCAGGAACAATAACTCTCTAAGAATATATCTCCATCCCAATGGAACACTTCGAATAACACTGCCTCTCACGGCTACTAAATCTCATCCCACACGACAGGTATACTAGCCTCCCTCTAGGCCCGACTCAAAGTAACCCACTCTGGGTCTCGAATTCCACTCACTATCCCTGGAACCCACAGTGCAGAGCTATCTTCCGAACTCCGTCACAATTCTTCACTTTCTCAGACCACGACCTTCTCCTGGTCCGGTCTAGACTCAACTCCCTCTCAGCTCGGAGTTCAAACATTAACTGATCTCCGTCAATCTTTGTCCCTCTCTTTTCAACAATTCTATCCCCCACATTGCCTCCCACATAACACACAACCTCACTGCTCCAACTGTCTCCCTCATTTACGCCCTCTGGGGGACTTACTATCCGCCCTATTTTATCTCGTGAACTGTTTATATTGTACGGCCACTCACCTTAATGCCAATGACCACAGGCATGTGTCATAGTGCATCCATTAGTCCAATGTGTTGTTACATAGTTAATGCATCCATTAGCCCAATGTGTTGTTACATAGTGCTTTCATTAGTCCAATGTGTTGTTACATGGTGCTTTCATTAATCCAATGTGTTGTTACATAGTTAGTGCATCCATTAGTCAAATGTGTTGTTACATAGTTAGTGCATCCATTAGTCCAATGTGTTGTTACATAGTTAGTGCATCCATTAGTCCAATGTGTTGTTACATAGTTAGTGCATCCATTAGTCAAATGTGTTGTTACATAGTTAGTGCATCCATTAGTCCAATGTGTTGTTACATAGTGCATCCATTAGTCAAATGTGTTGTTACATAGTTAGTGCATCCATTAGTCCAATGTGTTGTTACATAGTTAGTGCATCCATTAGTCGAAAGTGTTGTTACATAGTTAGTGCATCCATTAGTCCAATGTGTTGTTACATAGTTAGTGCATCTGCAATCTCACAGATGCTCTTTAACGTGTATATGAGCAAAATTGCAAACCTAGAAGCACCAGTGGTGTGAAGGATACTAACATTTGCAGATGATATTCTTGCATATACGCAGGGGAGAGATAGGGAGAAAATAGCCCAGGAGCTACAGGCAACAGTAGACAAAGTGATTGACTGGTGCACTGAAATGGGTGCTGTCATCCACCTGGAAAAGGCAGCTGTTTTATGGTGCTCTCTGGACAACAGGATTGTGAGAGCTGATGTTCCAAGCCTCACGATAGATGGTGGAAGCGTCAACTAAGAGAACAAACTGAAGTATGTGGGAATCACATTTGACAGGAGCTTGCCCTTCAAGGATCACGTGGAGACGGTTGTGGCACGATCTCAAAAGGGACTCAACGCACTTAAAACTATGGCTGCAATGGACATAGAGCAGAGAATGCTTTTCAGACTATACCAGCACTTGATCCTCTCAGCGCTTGATTATGGACTAGGACTGCTCACTGTCTCAAAGAGTCAACTGGTGAGATTGGAGTGCATACAGAATGAAGCGATGCGGGTCATTCTGGGATTCACCAGAGACACCCCAGTAGTGTGTATGCGGTACATCCATGGTCTGCCTACTGTTGCTGGTAGGCACAAGGTGATGCAGGCGAAGGCATACCTTAGAGTAGCTGCTGACACAGATCACCCGTTGCATGAGGCGCTGGACTCAGTTAAGTGCCAGTGACTGATATGAGGGAAATCATGGATGGCTCAGGCGGAGGATACGATCAGACAGATGTGCCCCTTGGAGAACATTAGTGTCTTAAAGCATAACTCCCAAATGAACTCCAAACGGGAATCAAAGGCTTTAATGAAGCTCGTTAAATAAATCAACTGTAAACCAACTCACCTTGATGAACCGACACGAACTAGCCGACGGCAATTAAAAGGCATTTATTAATGCACTGCAGAATTACACACAAGAGACTGTTCTAGAATATAACCTGCCCTTAAGACAGGGACGGGTGGTTATTTAACTATCTACGAACCAGCTCTCAATTCCACCATTGCGTCAGCGATGTCCTTCGTTCAAATCCGTGTAGTAGGTTTTTCTAGTCTAAGGATTTCCTTGTCCTGGTCCTCTCACTTAGTGAATCTTCGTGAACATTTCATCCCTGTCCTTTCTCAGCTCAGCTGCCGATCTTCTCAAACATTGTGTCATCCAGATCTTCCTCTTCTGCACTGAGCCCACAGAAACACCGCCGTCTTGTTGTCTCCTCTCGAAGCGTCTCCCTTTTCTGACGTCAGAGTGACGATTTTCCCGTTTATCACCAGTCTCCTAGATATCCATAAGCTTTTGAGCTTCAGGATTCTCTACCTATTATTAATGACGTCAACCGCGAGTATCTGCCTTATAGCATATCGGTTATCTGCCTTATGGCAATTAGGCGAGGAGAGGAGTGGGTCAGAGTGCCAGTGGAGCAGTCAGACTTGTGCAGAGTTATAATCACATTGAGCTGAGAGTGCAAGGAGTGGCCGGCAGGGGCCACGGAAGTGGAAATCCAGCAATTAATTCAGGATAATGCTCGCCCGGGTGATGTGATTATCTACACAGATGGTTCGGTGTTGAGAGTAGTAGAAGTGCCTGGGGTTTCTTGGCAAAGGCTAATGGTCGACGTTTGGTGCAGGAGAGCCTGGCATATGATACCACAACATCTAGCTTAAGAATGGAGGTGGAGGCAATCGGTGCAGCTTTCCGCTGGATGGAGAATACAATACACACACACATCGTGATTGTAACCGACTCAGAAAGCATGCTGAGTAGGGTGAGGACTGGCAAGCTTCGTACCGAGTGGCTTGCTTTGCTTCGGAAGTCACGGGTGACAAGCATCGTCTGGATATTTTCTCCGGGGCATGCTGGTGTGTTGGGGAATGAACAGGCAGACAGATTGGCTGGCTCTGCAAAACTTGGTGGTTGCGGCCTTGTGGGAGCACGTGTACACCTCGGAGGAGCAAATGGATCACCATGGTCTGGCAAGAATGCGACAGCGTGGAGTGACGAGGGGATCTGGCCAATGCTCGACACTTAGAGGAAAGGCTAGACGCATATATAATCAGATTACTACTGGTACTATTGGGGTTGGAACTCTTTGCTGGCTTCTGAGGATGGGGACGGAGTGCTTATGGGAATGCCCCGAATGCTGTGATGTCGGTTCCTAAATCAGTCAATCAATCATTAGTGCATTCATTAGTCCAATGTGTTTTTTACATAGTGCTTTCATTATCCAGTGTGTTGTTACATAGTGCTTTCATTAGTCCAATGTGTTGTTACATGGTGCTTTCATTAATCCAATGTGTTGTTACATAGTTAGTGCATCCATTAGTCCAATGTGTTGTTACATAGTCAGTGCTTTCATTATCCAATGTGTTGTTACTGTCAGCAACCGATGTTTCAGGCATCACAGGATTACTTCTCTCGCACCACACAAGGAACTTGCAAGTCGTGTGAGAGGAAATGGATGATACATTTTATTGCCGTTGGCTCTTTACATTTACAAAACAGTCGCTATCAAATCACACACAAAGCCACAGAATTGCCTATCACTAGTTTCCTAACCCTATTGCTAATCTCTATCTACTTGGCTACAGAAAACCCCACCGACACTAAACGGTGCGTTCGCTAAGAAGTCAGTCCCCAGTCTCCTCTCCTACTCGCGTGGCTACACAGGACGCGGAAGGACCTTGTGCGTCCTTCGGCTTTTTGCGTGCTGTTACACTCAGCATGCTTATAGCAGCCGTCTCCTATTGAGTGGCAATCCACTTCTCCGTGGCTATCACGTAGGCGTGATTCTGCCGTGACCAGAGTACTAACTATCTGGTCGACACCTCCATGTCTCATGAGAGAACTAGTTAATAGTCCCCCTTCCTATCACCTACCCTGCCCTCATATCGGGGCACTGTGTTACCTCTGATCTACTTGAGGTTGACCACTCTTCCCGGTGGTCTTCTATCTTGAGGCAGACCTCAGACCTCTATACTTCAGTCTTTGACAGTTACATAGTGCTTTCATTAGTCCAATGTGTTGTTACATAGTGCCATGTTAGAAAATGAACCAAGAACCCCTAGAATATTAAATAAACGAGTGTGGTCAGCTTGGAAGTCCTAGTTCCCCAGTAAAATGACATTGAGACTCTTGTCATGTTGGAGGCTCACAGTGGAAATTTGACTTGAGGATGCCTAACATGAACAATATGACTTATCGGAAAATACCGCACAGAAACCTGTAGTCAACTCATCAGAATGATGTCCTAGAGACCCATGACAAATGCCTGTGACTGTAATTTATTACACGTGTACACTTATTGTTTTCTGTAATGAGTGGCCTTGACTGTAAGTTAATGTTTCTTCATACTTACTATTTTTGTCTATGCCTTTTACTGTAATGAATAATGTGCTTGGTTGCCCAGGAGAGGTTTCGAAACAGCTTTCAAGCTGTTGGACAGTATGCCCAGGACGGGATGCCAGTCTATCATAGTGTTTGCCACAGATGGGAAAGATACAGATGGAGAGGATGTTCGGTGTGGGCCAGGCAAGTCTGCTGTTGTCTCTCTGTCTCTGTCTCTGTCTGTCTGTCTGTCTGTCTGTCTGTCTGTCTGTCTGTCTGTCTGTCTGTCTGTCTGTCTGTCTGTCTGTCTGTCTGTCTGTCTGTCTGTCTGTCTGTCTGTCTGTCTGTCTGTCTGTCTGTCTGTCTGTCTGTCTGTCTGTCTGTCTGTCTGTCTGTCTGTCTGTCTGTCTGTCTGTCTGTCTGTCTGTCTGTCTGTCTGTCTGTCTGTCTGTCTGTCTGTCTGTCTGTCTGTCTCTTTCGCACTAACTCTAGTTTTCTCTCTCTATATATATATATATATATCTCTCTCTCTAAAATAAAGTTTGTTCGTTCGTTCTATCACTTTTTCACTCTCTCTCTCTCTCTCTCTCTCTCTCTCTCTCTCTCTCTCTCTCTCTCTCTCTCTCTCTCTCTCTCTCTCTCTCTCTCTTTCTGTACTCTGTGTTTCAATTCTTTCCTTCTTCCTCACTTTCTCTGTTTTCCTTCTTTCATTTTTTTACCTCTTTCTGGTGCTTACTTTTTTTTCTGTAACTGTTTGTTCCTTTCTGTTTTTACCCCCTCCTATTTCAGTCTATCTTTGTTTTCCCTTCTTTATTTGTCTGCTCAACTGTGTGTCTTTTCATTTGTCTGTATGTTAAACAATTTAAAAAACTTATTTCTCAAGCTTTCTTTCTTTTTTCCCCCCCCCTTTCTTTTTCTAACACTCTCTGTGATTTTCTGTGTATCTTTCCTTGTGTCTCTTTCTATGTTTTATTTCTTTCCCTTTTATTTGTCTGTTCATAATTCATATGTAATGAACTCAAGAAATTATAATGAACTCAAGAAAGTAAGTCAATTCCAGTGTATGTCAGGCATAATGTGATACATGATGTGATACATAATGTGATACATGATGTGATAAAACATCGTACAGACAACAAAAGGCAGCAGTGAAAAATGTGATGATACAACAGAGTGGTTTGATATAAAACAGGGAGTCAGACAGGGCTGCACTGGTTTAATAAAGAACAGGGAATCAGACAGTTTTGCTTTTTGTCCCCCTGTCTTTTTTACTTGTGTACTGATAACTTCCGAAGGGATTTTAGAGAAAATTTTGCCAAGATCAATATGATCGTGGTCAGCATGGCTGAATGGATAAGAACGTGTGTTCTTAAACATCCAGTGTGCTGATGCCGAGGTAAGGGGTACCGCCCATACACAGGACAGTTGGACTAAAATGTTGACCTAATGTCCTTGACTTGGGGATGTAAATTACAAGTACCTCTGAAGTAGAAGTGGGTTTGCCTCATGGCAAAGGACACTGTTAATAGAGAAAGCTAATCCACACGCAAAATTCAGTCCAGTACTACTAGAAGTAGTGTGTATGGACTACAGTTGAGTTCAAAGCGAGCGAGTGCAAAAAAAAAATGGATCAAAACAATGTCTTCCCTTAGTGGATTTAAACACAGAAGCCACAAACAATATATTGCACGATTTATTGCCTGGCATATTTTGCTGCATCTCGTCAGGTGCATACAGCAGAGTTATATATCATGTGGAGTGAATAAATTAATAAAACTTGGGCAGAAACAACTAAAACACTTAGTCACAGGTATTGTTTGAATGTGGGACATCTGTTATCCCTACGGTAATTTTAAATTTAACACAAACTCTTTATGTTTGCATAAAACTGGCTGGAACCATCAGTAATTATGTGCAGCAAAATATGCCAGGCAATAAATCATGCAACAATATGATCCCTTTGTAATCGAGGACTAAATTATGCTGATGACACAATATTTATTTCCAGCAACACAAATGGGAATTGAGAAACTAGTAATGGGCACTGGGAATAAGATGACAGGAATACAAAAGGAACAAACATCATCATCATCATCATCAAGTGCCATGCCAGCTGGCATGGGCGTTCATGACTTTCCACAGATCTCGGTCTTTGGTTTTCTGGATCAACTGTGCTGAAGATATTCCTCCATGCCACCGTCTCAATCCATCCAGCATAATTTCTCTTGGTCTGCCTCTGCCTCTCTTCCCCTCGATCTTTCCAGTTGTCACAATGTTCTCCAATGCCTCTCTTCTCATCACATGATGAACAACCATAACTCTACAAAAACTGAATCAGTTAAAATCTGTATGGATTGGAACAGTTAGAACAACAAAATGAGGAATACTAAGAGCATGCATATTTTCTATGGCAACTTTTGGATATGAAAACTGGATATTTAGCAAAACTAAAAAGCACATATCTGTATTTGAGTTTAAATGTTAGGGATGAGTATTGAAGGTCAGCATGGGCCAAACGATAAGGGGTCTTTCTCTGAAACTTCTAGTGGGCTGATGCTGAGGTAGCGGGTTCAACCCCTAGAACCGGTTAGTTGGACTACAATGTTGAGTTCTTGTCCTTTGCTTTTTTTTTTTTTTAGTTGCATATCCCTTACAGGACGTTGCAGTCAACATCAGCATTTCTCAGCTGCTGTTGATGTACTAGGCAAGATAGAACGCAGGCAATGAATTACCTGGGGATACGGTTTGATAGAAGCCTTGCTTATAATGTGCACATAGACCAGGTGATAACAAAGGCCAAGCGGGGTTTGGCAGCGATGCGGGTGATGGCGGCAGCAAACTGTGAGCAGCGCCATCTATGTCTTCTGTACGAGGGGCTGGTCATGTCTGTTTTAGAGTATGCAATGGCAATCCTGACTCTCAGCCATAAGCAGATAGAAAGGATGGAAAGGATACAGAATGAAGCTATGCGCATTATTCTTGGATGTACAAGAGATACAGCATGCAGGGCGATGCGCTACCTTCTTGATTTTCCAACCATTGAAGAGAGAATACAAGTTTGCAGGGCACGCGCCTACCTCAGAATTAACGCAAACACACAACATCCACTGCATAGTGAAATTAGGAAGGTGAAGGGCAGCAGGTTAAAAAGAGGACGGTCGTGGATGGGTCAAGCCGAAGACATTCTTCAACAGGTGTGTTCACTTGAGGACTTAGAACCTGGCGAGGAGTGGGTGCAAGTGCCAACAGACTTCTGCACATCCTTTTCAGTTTGCATCCAACTAGATAGAAAATGCAGACAAGAAAATCCGGCTGCTGTTGAGGCTGAAGTACAAGCGTTGATTTTCGAGAATTCGCTAGACGGTGATGCGGTCATCTACACAGATGGGTCGGTCGTCCGACATGTGAGAAGCTCATGGGCCTTTACAGCTCGGGCCGGAGGGAGAATTGTGAAGGAGGACTCTGGTGCTTTCACTGAAACCACAAGTAGCCTGACCATGGAAGTCATGGCAGTAAGTAAAGCAATAACATGGCTCGAGACACAGACATTCACTAGGGCTTGTTTCCTTAGCGACTCAATGAACATGATCAAGAGGATAGAGGAGGTGTCGATCCGAAGAGAATGGCTGCTGCCTCTGAAGCGGTCTCGGCTGGCAAAGATTAGTTTCATCTTCGTGCCAGGTCATGCGGGAGTACAAGGAAATGAGCGGGCTGACAAGCTCGCAGGTGAGGCTACTGTGGAGGGCGGACGCGCCATGGACCAGGCTGACATTCTGAATGCTCTACGAGAAGTGAGACTGTTGCGAGAACCAAGTGATGACTGTGAATCTACAACAATGGCCAGACTGCAGGAGCAGCAAATTAAAAGAGGGGTGGCCAAACAAGAACACTACGCAGGAAGCCAAAGAAGATTGATAAACCAACACAGAACTGGCGTCGTTAGCCGCTACACGCTGCGGGATTTGCTGAGGAGGGGATCCGAGCACTTATGGACTGAATGGTTCGATGTGCAACAAGGATGATCTGTCGACTAACTAACTAACTAACTACTAGGCAAGATTATGCCCATTTAGTTTGCCATTGCTTTCTGAGCAACCGGCTCGCATACCCCATATGTTACCAACGCGGCAAGAACCGCTACCGATTCTCGCGCAGGTTACGTTCCTCACGTGGATATATGGGATTACGGAGAAAGACGTTAACCCCTAGGCCAGGGAGACCAGGGACGTACATTACAAGTACCTCTGAAGTCGGAGTGGGTTTGCCTGATGGCGAGGGACACTGGTAACAGGGAAAGCTGATCTACATGCAAAAACAGTCCAGTGCACTAGAAATAGTAGCACATGTATAGATTACACTTGAGCTCAAAGCGAATGAATGAAAAAAAACACCAAAAGAAAAATACATGGGCAGAAGCTCCTTAGTTGTCTCTCTTGACATGCATGGTAGGTTACAGAGTTACTGTTCTTTGCTTCCTCTTGGAGTCCCTGTAATACACAGTGAGTATTTTTAAAACTGGCAATAATTAATGCGAATGATGAAGACGCAAACAATGGATAGCATAATTTATTGCCTCTCATATTTTTCTGCATTGCATCAGGTTAGTTAGTTGCATATCCTTTACAGGATGTCACAGGCAAGCCCAAAACTTTTTGGCTGTTTGTGATTTCTTGGAAAATTTACATTCAGTAGTTTGCCATTGCTTTCTGAATAACTGTCACTCATACCTGTATGAAACCAGTGCAAGGCTGTTAGTCTTCTTTCAAATTGCCAACTGTTGTGTTTCAAACATGGTATGTGAGATTGCAAATTGCGTCCTTAACACCTTCACCACAGCGCTCGTCAGGTACATACTGCAGAATTCACACAATATAAAGTAAAGCAATAAGATAGATAAATCTAAAAAAGATAAATAGTAAAGCAATAAGATATATAAATCCTTCAAATATTCCGGCAATAATTGTGCAGTCTATTGTTTGTGTCTTCATTATTCAAATTCACTTTGGTAAAACATTGTTTCGAATGATTAATTCTTTGGTAGTTACCTAATGGTTTCATTGTAATGTTCTTATGTTACTTTTTGTGCAGTCTATTGTTTGTGTCTTCATTATTCAAATTCACTTTGGTAAAACATTGTTTCGAATGATTAATTCTTTGGTAGTTACCTAATGGTTTCATTGTAACGTTCTTATGTTACTTTACTAATGTGAGGTTTCTCATAAATGAATTCCTTGTTAATTAAACATTTTGGGTCTTTGGCTTCTAGGCTACTACACTCGTAGTGGGTATGTACCTGGGCCCATATGCAAGTACAATTTCACCTCTGTATATGGTGTGGCTATGGAGAAAAACAAGAAGCTCCTACCAAGCGTGAGTTTAATTACAGTTATTGATTGGTGGGTTGATTGGTTGGTTGTTTGGTTGGTTGTTGGTTTGGCTGGTTGTTTGATTGCTTAGTGGTTTGGTTGATTGGTGGTTTGGTTTGTAGTTTGTATCTTAGCCTTTTATTCTTGTATCTTGGCTATTATTCTTGTATCTTAGCCTTTTATTATTGTATCTTAGCCTTTTATTATTGTATCTTAGCCTTTTATTCTTGTATCGTAGCCTTTTATTTTCATGTCTTAGTCTTTTATTCTTGCATCTTAGCTTGGTATTCTTCTATCTTAGCCTGGTATTCTTGAATCTTAGCCTGGTATTCTTGTATCTTAGCCTGGTATTCTTGTATCTTAGCCTGGTATTCTTAAATCTTAGCCTGGTATTCTTGTATCTTAGCCTGGTATTCTTGTATCTTAGCCTTTTATTCTGTATCTTAGTCTTTTATTCTTGTATCTTAGCCTTGTATTCTTTGATCTTAGCCTTTTATTCTTGTATTGTAGCCTTGTATTCTTGTATCTTAGCCTTTTATTCTGTATCTTAGTCTTTTATTCTTGTATCTTAGCCTGGTATTCTTGAATCTTAGCCTGGTATTCTTGTATCTTAGCCTGGTATTCTTGTATCTTAGCCTTTTATTCTGTATCTTAGTCTTTTATTCTTGTATCTTAGCCATGTATTCTTTAATCTTAGCCTTTTATTCTTGTATCGTAGCCTTGTATTCTTGTATCTTAGCCTTTTATTCCAATATCTACAGGCCAGAATCTTCAGCTACCTTATCGTAGAAGATGCAGAAATATTTCCAGGCACGCTGGCCTGTGACCACTATGGCAGCATGCTGAAGCTGGAGACTGGCGAGAACCTCATCACCCAGATGTCCAACTACTTTGAGTTCCTGTCCACTATCGCAGTCATGGAGAATGCCCTGTGGACCTCACCGTACCTTGATGCCTGGGGCCTGGGCCTGATGATCACACATGCTGTCCCGGTTACCAGCAATAAAACTGGCAAGTGAGTACAAGTGGCCCCTACAAAAAGTAGTTGCATATCCTTTACAGGACATCACAGTCAACCCCAGTATTTTGGTTGTTTGTGATTTCTTGCCAAGTGTACATTCAGTAGTGTACCATTGCTTTCTGGGTGACCAACAGTCATACCATTTTATGAAAACCAACACAAGGCAGTCTGCTGCCAAATTGCCTGCAACTTTGTTTGAAATGTGGTATGCAGGATTACGAATTGCATAACCCTTTTGCTACAGAGCCAACAAAAGCTAAAGCAATTAACACCTTTATGGAGGAAACAGAGTTAAACAGAGTGCATAACCTCTGCAGGACATTGCAATCAACCTCAACCCCAAGTTGAGTTTCTAGCCAAATTTATTTTCTGTAGTTCGCCGTGGCTTTCAGAACTAGAATTCAACATTCAAGCCCAACTGACCAGTCTTTTGGAATGAACTCACTACCCTGCCATAAGTGCAGGAGAAGAAGTTTAAACATGTGCGTATTAAACCTCTCGGCCACATTGACTTCTGTGAACAGATAGAACACCGAAAATGAGAGTACTAAGGGCATGCATATTGTTATGGCCATATATGAAGGGGTTAAGAATGCAGATCGCAATCCCGCATACCTCGTTTGAAACAGCTATGGGCCATTTGGAAGCAGACCGCATTGCACTGATTTTCATAAATAGTATGAGTGCCAATCATTCAGAAAGCAATGGCAAACTACTAAACCTAAACTTGCCAAGAAATCTTAATTTGTAATTTGAAATTGAAATTTCTTAATTATTAAAAATTGAAAATCTTAATTTGAAATTGTACTTGCATCAGGCCCAGGCCCTCTTTTTTTTTTTTTTTTTGCCAAGAAATCACAAACAGCCAAATAAATGGATGTGCAACTTGGACAGTTAAACAAACTAGACGAAAAGCACCTTTGAATACAAGCATTAAGGAAAAGTAGTACAAACCTATTGCAGGAGAAGACAACATACGATACATACATATGATCTACCCAACAAGAACTCACAGATGAAGAAGATTGAATAGTAAGGCAAATAAAATTGAGGGAATTGAAATATGTTGTGCATATAGAGACATGAATATCTGGTAAAGATAATTGTGGAGGGAGGCATATCTGGGAAGTCAGGAAGAGGAAGACTATAATGTGGATGTATACAAGATGGGATAATATGAAAGGTTGAGTTGGGTTCTGTCCTGTGGACAGTGGGCTGAATCGCTGCTGAGTTCTGTTGTCCATAGAGTCCCCTTCATCCTAGTTCCAGGACATGGGAGAGTTGAAAGTGCTGATAATAGGGACTTCGTAACTAGGGAAGGACGCTGTTTTCAGAAAGTTCAAGGTCATTGGGTTCACAGACGACTTCCTGTGGCCGTGAGTGCAGTATATGAAAATTACCTTCTCGTGTTTCCTATTGGATAAATGCGAAACTATTTTTATGAAAATTGCGAATGACAACTTTAACGATGGTTCAAAGGTCAATCTCACCTAGCGTGGCAAAGAGCACTTGAATGGTTTTCATTCTCGAGAACAGGTTGAACTCTACTGCTCAAGGTAAGAAAGTTTATAGTTTGCCTTGTCTATTATCGAATTCATTGTATTTTATACCACATTTTTGAATTCTGTGCCCATTTTTACATTTAAATGTAGAATTTCAACAAGCTGCGTTATGCTAGTGGTGTAAAATAAAAATGTTTTGTGTGATGGGGTTGCCCACCCAGTGGGTACTTTTCATGACAGGGAGATTATTCAGTGATCCCAATGGCCGAGTTGTGACATATTGGATGGATTTCTTGGATTTCTGTATTTATTAATAAAACAAAGAGATTTAGAATCCTAAATTAAACAGAATACCAATGTACGTTTAAATTTTATAAATAAATTATTTTATTGCTTTAATCATGCCAAATGCCTTAAAATTTATGGAAGTCAATTCAGTTTTCAAACCCCTTCAAAGGTCCATGGATGAATTTAATTGACTTCCTGACAGATCTATTTGTCTCTGTTATTATTTGAATTATCTTCATTGTACTTTTTCTTGCATTTATGAATTATTTGTCCACTTTTACACATTATATTGAAGTTTTAACAAGATTCATTATTCTAGGGTGTAGAAAAAAAATATTTTATGAGACCGCCTGGTTACACTTTTATGATCAGGGAAAATTCACAATGGCGGCATCCCAGCCAGCATATCAGAAATTTCTTCAGATAATTTATGTTGCTGCTTGATTTATCAGTAGTCATTAGAATTAAACTTTCTAAATCTGCAACCATTTGTTGTATTATTACATTTGTGCTTCTATTTTCTATTTCTTTTAGATTAATCAATCATGGCAAGGAAGAGGAATCTTGATCATCTCTCGGTGTTTGAACCTGAATATCCCATTGAGAAAGGCTACGCTGCTCGGCGGTTGATTGCGGATGGTCGTACTGTAACAGATGTGCTTAATGAAGTGAGAGCCAACAGAGGTAGTATTTCCCTAAATAAGGACATTTTTTTTACGGTGAGTTGAATTTATACCTTTATAGTTTTAATATCTATTTATTATACTGTAAAACAAAGGTTTTTTAATACATATTAAAATTTAAAAATTTGTTGCGTACCCCTTACGGGACGTTGCAGTCAACACTAGCATTATCAGCTGCTGTTGATGTACTAGGCAAGTGTTACGTTCAGTAGTTTGCCATTGCTTTCTGAACGACCGGCCCCTATACCTTTTTCAAAAAAACCAGCACCACTGTGTTTCGAACCCGGGTATACAGGCTCACAAACCGCGTTCGCAAGCCCTTAGCCACAGAGACCGTTTCTTTTCTCATCAGATTTAAATTTAATAATTTATAATGTATAACTTCTTCATGTTATCTATCTTTATAATTTTAAGATCAATTTATTATAATGTAAAACATTTTTAAAATAAATATACCTTTAATTAATAATGTATAAATTCTTCATGTTATTTTACAGCATTTTTTTATTTTTTCAGATTTAGTAATCTTTTTATTTTCTCTTTTCAGGTTCTGGAAGACAGAAGAGATATTGAATGCCAAGACAGGTCAGTCACCAACAGAGGTAGTATTTCTCTAATTAAGGACATTTTTCTACGGTGAGTTGAATTTATACCTTTATAGTTTTAATATCTATTTATTATACTGTAAAACAAAGGCTTTTTAATACATATTAAAATTTAAAAATTTGTTGCGTACCCCTTACGGGACGTTGCAGTCAACACCAGCATTTTCAGCTGCTGTTGATGTACTAGGCAAGTGTTACGTTCAGTAGTTTGCCATTGCTTTCTGAACGACCGGCCCCTATACCTTTTTCGAAAAAACCAGCACCACTGTGTTTCGAACCCGGGTATACAGGCTCACAAACCGCGTTCGCGAGCCCTTAGCCACAGAAACCGTTTCTTTTCTCGTCAGATTTAAATTTAATAATTTATAATGTATAACTTCTTCATGTTATCTATCTTTATAATTTTAAGATCAATTTATTATAATGTAAAACATTTTTAAAATAAATATACCTTTAATTAATAATGTATAAATTCTTCATGTTATTTTACAGCATTTTTTAAATTTTTTCAGATTTAGTAATCTTTTTATTTTCTCTTTTCAGGTTCTGGAAGACAGAAGAGATATTGAATGCCAAGACAGGTCAGTCACCAACAGAGGTAGTATTTCTCTAATTAAGGACATTTTTCTACGGTGAGTTGAATTTATACCTTTATAGTTTTAATATCTATTTATTATACTGTAAAACAAAGGCTTTTTAATACATATTAAAATTTAAAAATTGTTGCGTACCCCTTACGGGACGTTGCAGTCAACACCAGCATTTCAGCTGCTGTTGATGTACTAGGCAAGTGTTACGTTCAGTAGTTTGCCATTGCTTTCTGAACGACCGGCCCATATACCTTTTTCGAAAAAACCAGCACCACTGTGTTTCGAACCCGGGTATACAGGCTCACAAACCGCGTTCGCAAGCCCTTAGCCACAGAGACCGTTTCTTTTCTCATCAGATTTAAATTTAATAATTTATAATTTATAACTTCTTCATAATTTTAAGATCAATTTATTATAATGTAAGACATTTTTCTACGGTGAGTTGAATTTACCTTTATAGTTTTAATAACTATTTATTATTATGTACAACTTTTTAAAAATAAATATACAGTATCTTTAATTTCTTTTCATTTCTTCTCAGAGTTCACAGTTAGTTAGTCGACAAATCATCCTCATTGCACATCGAACAATTCAATGCATAAGTGTTCAGTTTATTAATCTTCTTTGGCTTTCTGCATACTTTTCTTGTTTACTTCCATAGTCAGGCTACTTGTGATCGAAGCAAAAGCACCGGAACCTTTCTTTGCAATGACAGTGTCACCTTCTGTCCGTAGTTCCTGACTAGTTAGATGCAAATCTGAAATAATTAATAATTTATAACTTCTTCATGTTATTTTACAGCATTTTATTAATCTTGTTTTTCTTCTTTCTTTTCAGGCTCTTTTCAGAATCAACTGATGTCAAGTTGCATATATTTTGTAATAATAAAAATATAAATCTGTTATATAATATTAATAAAGATTATTAACGGCAAACTATACGAGTACATATTCATCTGTTGACACTTGTGTGCAAATTTACTAATTTTGTTTTAGACGAACCTCATAACAACCATTTGTCCCAATAATATACCTGTGATAACCAATAATAATCAGTGCTCAATGAGTTGATTTTGGTGAGGCCGAGTCAAAGCGAGAGTATTATTTCATTGAATCAATTTTGTTTTTAAACGAACATCTTAGCAACCATACATCACTGCGACCGGGGTTGCCAGGCCTAATTGCTCATTTTAATTGCTAATTAGGTCACCACACATCATACTGACACAGCAAAGACACCATAAGGTCTGTAGCATCATTCCGCATATTACCAAATTAATCTGGTAATTTTGAAAGCTAAAACTAAGAAAACGTACGCTAATTTGTGAAATAGTAATTAATTAGCGGCCATTTTTAATTGCTAATTAGGTCACCACACATCATACTGACACAGCAAAGACACCATAAGGTCTGTAGCATCATTCCGCATATTACCAAATTCATCTGGTAAGTTTGAAAGCTAAAATTAAGAAAACGTACGCTAATTTGTGAAATAGTAATTAATTAGTGGCCCTTTTTAATTGCTAATTAGGTCACCACACATCATACTGACACAGCAAAGACACCATAAGGTCTGTAGCATCATTCCGCATATTACCAAATTCATCTGGTAATTTTTAAAGCTAAAATTAAGAAAACTATGCTAATTTGTGAAATAGTAATTAATTAGCAAAATAATTTGCGGCCATTTTTACTTCCTAATTAGGTCACCAGACATCATATCAAAAAATAAATGACATGACCAGTTAGGTCTTGCAACCCCGATCGCAGTGATGTATGGTTGCTAAGATGTTCGTTTATAAACAAAACAGATAGTCTCAAAAAACACCAAAATTTTGATAATCTGGGCCAGATTTTGACCAGGACGCAAAAAATTCCTCCAGTGAGCACTCTTTTGTGAAAATTTTAGTCAAAAGGTCACGACACTCAAATTTACATAACTCAGCTTAGAATTGAGACACACAACTCATTGAGGTACCGTTAGATTTGGTTTTTCAAGGCCTATCTATCTGTGGTTCTCCCAATAGTACATGATCAATTTGAAAATCACGATCAGAAAGCCTACTGATAAACTTGTGAAAGTTCTGCGCAAGATACACCACTAGATAATTATGATGATGAGTACAATTGATGTTTAATCTACACACAAAGTAGCTTGGAGTTGTAGTTTCTTCTTCTCTTTCTTCTTCTCCTCCTGCTGCTCTTCTTTTTCTTCTCCTCCTGCGCTTCTCCTTCTTCTCCTCCTGCTCTTCTTCTTCTTCTTCTTCTTCTTCTTCTTCTTCTTCTTCTTCTTCTTCTTCTTCTTCTTCTTCTTCTTCTTCTTCTTCTTCTTCTTCTTCTTCTTCTTCTTCTTCTTCTTATCTGGAGAAGTTAACAGATATCATGATGCTCAGATTCTCACTGCCCGGGAAGGTTAACCCGGTCACCAAATGCCTGAAGACGTCAGATGTGTCGGCCGAAAGGTGCAAAAATCACAGCTCTGCTGTAATCAGGTACAATGCAATTACATCTAAAACAACAATCCGAATGAATGCAGTAGAAGAAGAAGAAGATCCTCGCTGTCATCAGATATCTTAATGATAGTAGTCTTGCTTATATTATTAGTTTTAGTTTAGTTTAGTCGACGGATCAACATCACGGCACACAGGTGTAACCCATAAGTGCTCTGTTCTACTCCTAACTCAAGTCTGAGTCCGGAGAATCTCAGCTCAGTGCACAAACTCTGTAGCACCGGCGAGGATCCTGATTTGATTTGTGAAAGTTCTGCGCAAGATACACCACTAGATAATTATGATGATGAGTACAATTGATGTTTAATCTACACACAAAGTAGCTTGGAGTTATAGTTTCTTCTTCTCTTGTTCTTCTTGCTAATATTATGTGCTGCCCAGCTATATAAGTTTTCCACATACATCTTTCTATCTGCCCCTGCCTCTCTTGGCTGCTGTTTTCACACAGGAGACAAAGGTCTCTATTCCACCTCTTCTGTTGATATGCCTCATAAATTTGTTTGTCTTTTCCTGAAGATTTTCATAAGTGATCCGCAAGTCTCTATGGCAAAATGATTATGCCACCTGCCTCATGCTCTGAATGAGTTCAGTTCTAGGCTACGTCATTTGGTTCACAAGTGCAATCTTCTTGGTGACACCTGGGAGCATCATTGATTGGAGCCACAGAGTTTTTGAGTTTTGTGCTACGCTTTCAGCTTGCCACCCTGTGGAATGAGACCGAACCATATTGGAGAAAACCTGATGCAATGAATCTGATCCTCTTGTCTTTTAGACCCTTTTTTTAAACCCTACCAGACCTGAGGCCCTGAACCTAACTGTCCCCTATACCTGGGCTCCTGAGCATTAAATAGAAAAAACCAACATGATATAGAAAAATGTTAGTTACATGCAAACAAGTGGTTAGAATAAGATGTAACTTGGAGACATTGTAGAAAATAGGTCTACCTTTCATCTAGCTCCAATATTCCACCTTTGTGTGCCAATCCAGTCTGAATAAACCAAAGTATCGATCACCTGTTGGACTGTGAAAAGCCTAGACCTACTTTGCTTTCTTGTTGAAGTGCTTGGTTCATCAGCTGCTCGTTTCATTGTGAATTTTCAGATTTTATTCACGTTAAACCACACAAAGTCAATTCAAACCTATGGGGGCAGACATTTGCAATGGCTAAACATGAGGTTTGACCACGATTGGTTGGTTATTTTTAGTTTGTGACGTATTGTTTTCACGTACTAGGCAAAATATCGAAAATTAGGTACAAGTGGTTACAGCAATCAAGAGATTTCAGAACATAACAACACAGAAGCAAGAATGATTGAGACTACAACTCAAATTAATCACCAAGAAGTATCACTTACTGGGACAGAGACTTCCGGTTTCAAGATGGCGACGGACGGTCGGGTTGTTTTGTGTTCGTTAACTTTTTCGCGTAGGGGATGGATTTATTCATCTCTTGCGTGTAATTGGTGTGCCAGGATGTAAAACCAGGAGTTTCTACTCAAGATCTGCGCGGGTGCTACGGAGTTCATGCATCGAGCGAAGCCAGCCTTGAGTGAATATTTAGCAGCGTGTGTGGGTTCTGTGTTTCGTTTTTTTCAACATGGCGGAACAACATGTGTTCTTCGAGCAGTCAGCAGTCAACATAACGAAGCAGCGTGGTATTCGCGCAGGGAGAAAGAAGCAAGGTAAACGTGGTGGTTTGAGACGTTTTAGACTCAAGTGTCACCGTCTAGGACTCAGGAATATCCGTATTCTATATTGGAACTGTGCCAGTGTAAAACAACGGGGCTCTATTTTAGAAACCCTAGTTTACAGGAACGACATTGTAGCACTCCAGGAGTGAGACTGGGCGATCAGCTACTCCGAATTGCCGGCTTCAAATGTTTCTACAACAGACGACATCTGGGAATGGCGATTCTCGTTCACGACAGCATATTGGCATCAGAGCTAGACATCTCCAGTTGGGACAGTGACGATATACAAATACAGGCGTTGAGAGTTCATTCCAGTATACCATTCGTGTTGGTTAATGTTTATGCCCGCAATGGGAGTATGGACGCCCAGAAGTGGCAGTGCTTAATTGGCATATTAGGCCACGAGAGAAATGTTATTTTCTGTGGTGACTTCAATGCTAAAGGCAGATCATGGGGAAACATTTCCTCCAATACACAAGGGGAGGTGCTCGAGACTGCACTTGAAACCATTGACCTGGTTTGTATCAACAGTGGCTGTGTCACCAGAACAGCAAGCCGTCCAGGCGATGAGGACAGTGCTATTGATCTGGCGCTAGTTTCACCTTCACTCACTACAGTGTGTAGATGGGGTGTCCTAGGACACCATGGCAGCGACCACCACCCTTGCATCATATTGGTGGAGAAAGGCAGAACCAGGCAGCACAAGCTAAAGGTAAAGACTTTCCAGTATGACAGTACAGGGCAAGATGTGGTGAGTAAAATAAGACGTGACAAGCGCAGAAAGTTTCAGGGCAGGAAAAAAAGCTGGGAGCAGCCACCGTGGTGGAATTTCGAGGTGGAGAAGGCTTGGGTGGATAAGCGTAGTGCTGTAAGGAGATGGCAAAATGCCACGAAGAACAGAGCTGGTCATCCTAGTCCCTGCATGCACTTAGAAAGAGAGATGCTCACAAAAGTAAGCTATTTCAAGAAACTGGTCAAGGTGGTTAAAAGCGAAAAATGGGCAGAGGTGTGTCAAAGAGTAAGCACAGACAAGTCACTGAAATTGTTCTGGTGAGTACATAAAAGCATGAGTGGTGTAGTCAAGAATAAGAGCATTTCTGACTTCCAAGGTGCTGACCTCATCTGGCAGAGGACTGACGAGGACAAGGGCAAAGCCCTCTTTGAATGCTACCTTGAGCAGAGCAACCAGACAGACATGGGAGGCCGAAATCTGGCCAAGGAGGTCACCTCAGGCAAATGCAAGGCCCAGAACACTTCGGATGAAGACACAGTGACAGTGAAAGAAATCAAGGCTGTACTTCAACGATCAAAAAACAGCACTCCAGGTCCTGATGGCATAAGATACGATGACATCAATAAGTGTACCGACAATGAGCTAGAGAAACTAGCAGACATGTACAACAACAGTATAGGGAGTGCTAGCATCAAGGAGGAATGGTTGCACAGCTATCTGATTCCCTTGCCGAAACCTGACAAAGACCACACAAAAATTCAGGGATATCGAATTATAACCATGCAGAATACAATAGGCAAGCTGCTGGAGAAGGTAATTGCCAGGAAGATATCAAGCCAGCTAGAGAGGCAAGGTGTTTTCCCACCTACCCTGGGTGGGTACCGTCCAAAAAGAGAAACCTGGACCAATGCAGCAGTCTTTGCCCATGATGTCTATGAAGGTTTCCACTCAGGCACTGAAACCGTTGCTGCAGCGATTGATCTTGAGGACGCATACAACAGAGAACCATTGGATTTTTTAATGTTTCAGCTTCTTGAACTAAAAGTAAGTCCATTCCTCCTTAGTTGGATCGCTGCAGCCCTCTACCAACGGAAAGTAGTTTTTAGATGTGGCAGTTGGACTTCGGAACCAACAACAATATATCCTGGCCTACCACAGGGATCACCATTATCTCCGGTACTGTTCAACGCCTACACAGTGAGAATCACCAGTGAGCAGATCACTGGACCTGGTAGGACATTGTCATATGCCGATGATGTTTTAGTGTATCGTCAGGGTAAGGATAGAGAGCAGGTTGCTGTGGAACTACAAACCGAACTCAATCGCATAAGTACTTGGTGTGATGAAGCTGGGGCAATGGTCAACCCAACAAAGGCAACAGTGACTTGGTTCTCGTTGAATAATCATATTGTCAACACTCCAACACCAACTGTAATGCTGTGTTCAGAGACGGTGGAAAGAACGCAGGCAATGAATTACCTAGGGATACGGTTTGATCGAAGCCTTGCTTATAATGTGCACATAGACCAGGTGATAACAAAGGCCAAGCGGGGTGTGGCTGCGATGCGGGTGATGGCGGCAGCAAACTGTGAGCAGCGCCATCTATGTCTTCTGTACGAGGGGCTGGTCATGTCTGTTTTGGAGTATGCAATGGCAATCCTGACTCTCAGCCATAAGCAGATAGAAAGGATGGAAAGGATACAGAATGAAGCTATGCACATTATTCTTGGATGTACAAGAGATACAGCATGCAGGGCGATGCGCTACCTTCTTGATTTTCCAACCATTGAAGAGAGAATTCAAGTTTGCAGGGCACGCGCCTACCTCAGAGTTAACGCAAACACACAACATCCACTGCATAGTGAAATTAGGAAGGTGAAGGGCAGCAGGTTAAAAAGAGGACGGTCGTGGATTGGTCAAGCCGAAGACATTCTTCAGCAGGTGTGTTCACTTGAGGACTTAGAACCTTGCGAGGAGTGGGCAAGGAAATGAGCGGGCTGACAAGCTCGCAGGTGAGGCTACTGTGGAGGGCGGACGCGCCATGGACCAGGCTGACATTCTGAATGCTCTACGAGAAGTGAGACTTTTGCAAGAACCAAGTGATGACTGTGAATCTACAACAATGGCCAGACTGCTAGAGCAGCAAATTAAAAGAGGGGTGGCCAAACAAGAACACTACGCAGGAAGCCAAAGAAGATTGATAAACCAACACAGAACTGGCGTCGTTAGCCGCTACACGCTGCGGGATTTGCTGAGGAGGGGATCCGAGCACTTATGGACTGAATGGTTCGATGTGCAATGAGGATGATCTGTCGACTAACTAACTAACTAACTATTAGGTACAGCGGTATAGCGGCAGATTAGGAAATTACCGAAAAATCGGTACAGCGGTCTGGTAAGGTTAATGAGTGACCTTTTAACCCCTGCTATTCTCAACAGACTCCAGCCTAGTGGCCAGTAGGAGAAAGAACAATTTTGGATTGTAATTTTTTCATTTTATGTTGTTTCAATTCAGATACATTGGAGTGGTGGGAGTGGATGCGACTCTGGATGAAATTGAAAATTTTTTGACCAAGCATCAGTGGGGCTCTGTGTACTCCTTCCTCATCAACTCACAGTCTGGGGTCATCTTCCACCCCAAGCTCAAGGCCAGCACAACGGTAGGTGTGTCAGATAGGCTTGATGTCTAGATGACAGGTCATTGTGAAATGTAGGATTCCATAGATAGGCTTGATGTCTAGATCACTGGTCATAGTGAAATGTAGGATTCCAAGTATAGGCTTGATGTCTAGAAGATCACAGGTCATAGTGAAACATAAGATTCCAAACATAGGTTTGATACCTAGTTCATAGGTCAATTTAAAACATTGGATTCCAAAGATAGGTTTGATGTCTAGATCAATAGGACTCTATACTTAGGTTTGATAGCTAGGTCTGACCACAAAGGATGTCTTCGGTCACAAAGGTGGGTGTGAAAGATAGGATTCCAAGAATAGGTTTGATGCCTATATCAAAGCTGACCAATAATAGGGTTTTAGATCACAAAGGCAGATATGAAGCTTAACACCGAGGTAATTTCAAAGTCCAGCGCCAAGACAGTTTCTAAGCCTAGCACAAAGTCAAAGTCATGTGTGCAGCCTAGCGCAGAGGTTGGTGTTAGCTTAATGCTGAAGCAGGTTTGAAGCCTAACAGAAAGGTAGTCTGAAGACTAACAGAAAAGTAGATTTGAAGCCTAACACAAAGGTAGGTCTGAAGCCTATCTAACAGAAAAGTATATTTGAAAGCTAGCACAGAAGTTGGTGTGAAGCCTAACAGAAAGGTAAGTCTAAAGCCTAGCACTGAAGCATATTGTATATACTGTTCTAGTTTCATTAGCCTCTTTCTTATTGTTGTATATAATGTTATAGTTTCATTAACCTCTTTTTTATTGTTGTATATAATGTTCTAGTTTCATTAACCCCTTCCTTATTGTTGTATATAATATTATAGTTTCATTAACCTCTTTCCTATTGTTGTATATAATGTTCTAGTTTCATTAGCCTCTCTCTTATTGTTGTATATAATGTTATAGTTTCATTAACCTCTTTTTTATTGTTGTATATAATGTTCTAGTTTCATTAATCCCTTCCTTATTGTTGTATATAATGTTATAGTTTCATTAACCTCTTTCCTATTGTTGTATATAATGTTCTAGTTTCATTAGCCTCTTTCTTATTGTTGTATATAATGTTATAGTTTCATTAACCTCTTTTTTTTATTGTTGTATATAATGTTCTAGTTTCATTAACCCCATCCTTATTGTTGTATATAATGTTCTAGTTTCATTAACCTCTTTCCTATTGTTGTATATAATGTTCTAGTTTCATTAGCCTCTTTCTTATTGTTGTATATAATGTTAATTAGCCTCTTTCAGCTTTAGGATATAATAAAGTAAAATAGTCAGGGACCTTTTTTCATGCCATGAAGACTCAATGGGCAAACAGTGCTAGACCCAAAGTTTTATACCTCAATCGTCACCCGGTCAGTGATGTGGTCAGTATAACGTCAACCGCCTTTACTACTCAATACATTCTTGGTACCAATTTTAGTCTGGGGCAACCTGGTAGCCCAGGTCAGTGTTTGATAATCTTGATTCACCCGTCTGTGGATCGAACCCTTGACCACTGGGTCAGCAGGCGAGTATCAAACTACTAAGCTACTGAGGCTCAAGCCACTAAGCTACCTAGGCTCAAGCCATTAATCTACCAAGGCTCAAGCCACAAAGCTACCGAGACTCAAGCCACTAAGCTGCCTAGGCTCAAGCCACTAATCTACCAAGGCTCAAGCCACTAATCTACCAAGGCTCAAGCCACTAATCTACCAAGGCTCAAGTCACAAAGCTACCGAGACTTAAGCCACTAAGCTACCTAGGCTCAAGCCACTAATCTACCAAGGCTCAAGCCACTAATCTACCTAGGCTCAAGCCACAAAGCTACCGAGACTCAAGCCACTAAGCTATCGAGGCTCAAGCCTATAAGCTACTGAGGCTCAAGCCTATTAGTTACCGAGGCTCAAACCTATAAGCTACCGAGACTCAAGCCTATAAGCTACCTAGGCTCAAACCTATAAGCTACCAAGGCTCAAGCCTATAAGCTACAGAAGCTCAAGCCTATAAGCTACCGAGTCTCAAGCCTATAAGCTACCTAAGCTCAAACCTATAAGCTACCGAGGCTCAAACCTATAAGCTACCGAGGCTCACCAAGGCCCCTGTGTTGAGGTAATATGGACAATCTCCGTCCAGCCACCTTGGAGGACTAGAGTGGCTTGGAGCTGTTGAACAGAGTCAAACAGCACCAGGATTGGGTCCTGTGGAGACACATTTTTCAGGCTAATTTTTAAGTGACAGCTGATAATATGTGACTGCTTCCTGATTGTTCTACACAAATATAGGGTTAGCACCATATACCCATCACTTCTCAGGGTGTGTAACAGGGTCCTTTACTTTTTATTACCCCCTGATATCTTACACCCCACCTATCTCTGGGTAGCTGATCGGGTTCATAGTCTTCTCACATACGGATGAAGAATAGTAGATCTTGTATACATGTTGAATTAGTTAAAAATCCCTTTGGCAGTTGGAAATCATAAAGAGTAGACCTTGCCATCACTGCCCTGGCAAATTGTCAAAATTTCAAAGCCAACCCACAAGAGAATATTTATCATGTTTGTGAATTCTAGGATTTTAGTTCTTAAACTTTCGGTTCACTGATGACGAAGTAGTGGAATTATTTCCTACCAACATCAGTCTGGACACCAACATTGGCTTCCCGTTCAGAAAGCAATGGCAAACTACTGAATGTAAATTTGCCTATAAAATCAACCTGAGGTTGGGGTTGGTCACAACATCCTGCAAAGGACATGCAATTACAAAAATGTATACATATTGGATTTCTATGAGGTTTGTGTGCTGAGCTGAGGATCCTCTCTATGTTATCTGAATAAGGAGAAAGGAGTTCTGTTGAATAGCTTCACTATATTGTGAAGATAATTCTTGAATCCGGTTCAGTTCTGTATTAACCTAATCGCTATGTGTTTGCCTGTTTTGTTTTACACTTCATGTCTTCTGATTTTTTTTAATCAGCTTCTGGAGGATCCCATCTTCATCCCTATTGCGCAATTAGAGCAGGACAAGGATGGAAAGCCGCGGGAGTTCTCCGACATCGAGGATGACATGCTGCACGGGAAAACTGGCTCAAAGATCATCAGCAAATCTAGAGATGGGAAAACCCGGGTACTTTTCTGTCTTTGTTAATTGCCATCCAGCAGGTGCTGCTGTAACTCACTTGGTTACATTTGTTTCTGTATAGCTTTCTGCCCTGCTCAGCAATGAGCTTAACTCCTTTTGTCTTATGTAGTTATTGCTTTTATTAAATAACTACCTGAACCAAGTAGGGTTAATGAAATCTAACTTGTAAACACACAGGGTCTCAGTGTTTGTGACACATTTCTGTGTGTGTGTGTTTACTCTTCTAAGTGCAGAAGTTGATTAAATCATTAAAATTCTGCAGTTTCACACAAATGTGGGAACTAATTAAATTGACTTAGTGTGTGTGGCATTTCAGAAAATGAAGAATATCTTATGCAATAAGTCAATATCATTGAATGTAAGAAAGAGAGTGCTAAGGTGCTATATAGAACCTGTTTTGCTGTATAGCTGTGAATCTTGGAATGTAAATGAACAAATTAGGAAGAGATTGGAAGCAACAGAGATGTCGTTCCTGAGACGAATGTTGCGAATTCCTTGGACTGCCAAAGTAACAAAACTTACCTTACACTAACACAAGCTCATTACCTTACACTAACACAAGCTCATTACCTTACACTAACACAAGCTCATTACCTTACACTAACACATGCTCATTACCTTACACTAACACATGCTCATTACCTTACACTAACACATGCTCATTACCTTACACTAACACATGCTCATTACCTTACACTAACACAAGCTCATTACCTTACACTAACACATGCTCATTACCTTACACTAACACATGCTCATTACCTTACACTAACACATGCTCATTACCTTACACTAACACATGATCATTACCTTACACTAACACAAGCTCATTACCTTACACTAACACATGCTCATTACCTTACACTAACACAAGCTCATTACCTTACACTAACACATGATCATTACCTTACACTAACACATGCTCATTACCTTACACTAACACAAGCTCATTATCTTACACTAACACATGCTCATTACCTTACACTAACACATGCTCATTACCTTACACTAACACAAGCTCATTACCTTACACTAACACATGCTCATTACCTTACACTAACACATGCTCATTACCTTACACTAACACATACTCATTACCTTACACTAACACATGCTCATTACCTTACACCAACACATGCTCATTACCTTCCTTACACCAACACATGCTCATTACCTTACACCAACACATGCTCATTACCTTCCTTACACCAACACATGCTCATTACCTTACACTAACACATGCTCATTACTTTACACGAACACATGCTCATTACCTTACACCAACACATGCTCATTACCTTACACTAACACAAGCTCATTACCTTACACTAACACATGCTCATTACCTTACACTAACACATGCTCATTACCTTACACCAACACATGCTCATTACCTTCCTTACACCAACACATGCTCATTACCTTACACCAACACATGCTCATTACCTTACACCAACACATGCTCATTACCTTCCTTACACCAACACATGCTCATTACCTTACACCAACACATGCTCATTACTTTACACTAACACAAGCTCATTACCTTACACCAACACATGCTCATTACCTTACACCAACACATGCTCATTACCTTCCTTACACCAACACATGCTCATTACCTTACACCAACACATGCTCATTACCTTACACCAACACATGCTCATTACCTTCCTTACACCAACACATGCTCATTACTTTACACCAACACATGCTCATTACCTTACACCAACACATGCTCATTACCTTACACCAACACATGCTCATTACCTTACACCAACACATGCTCATTACCTTACACCAACACATGCTCATTACCTTACACCAACACATGCTCATTACCTTACACCAACACATGCTCATTACCTTACACCAACACATGCTCATTACCTTACACCAACACATGCTCATTACCTTACACCAACACATGCTCATTACCTTACATATTGCTATAAACTCCAGAGGTAGTAAGCATGATTGAATTGATAAAAGTACTCGCTCTTAAACTTCCAGTCGCTTAAAGTCAGTGCGCTGGATTAAACAAATCCAGGTACGGGGTTCAACTCTTACATCGGTCAGTTGGACTAAAATGTTGACTTCTTGTCCTTGACTTGGGGATATAAATTACAGGTACATCAGAAGTTGGAGTGGGTTCGCCTGATGGTGAGGACACTGGAAAGCTAATCCACATCCATAAGTCAGTCCAGTGAACTGGGAATAATAGCAGGTGTGTGGACTATGCATGAGTTTAAAGCGAGCGAACACGAAGAAACAAATAAATAAACTTCAGAGACTGAAGAATTCAACAATATCAAATTTAACAAGTTTTTTTGGTATATTTTAGAAGATAAAAATTGACTTTTGTAATGGAAGAAATGTGAATTTTGTAATGGAGGAAAGAATTATTGGAATAATTTTACCATAAAACAGTGAGATCCCAGCACAATGTGTTTTTGAAGTGATTTAACTTGACACTGTCAGTGAAATTGAGTTAGATTTTGCAGTTGGTCCTACCTTCAAAGAATATACAACTTACATAGGTACAACAGGAAGGCAGTTAGCATACTGAGTAACTGAAAATATATCAGTGTTGGTGGTAAAGAGAGTTAATCAATCTTTAGGAATTCCTGTGTAGTCAACAGGTCATAAAACATCAAATGCGGCCATTACTGAACATTTGCTTCTTAGATCATAGAGTTAATTAAGAAAACGCTTTTCGTATACTGTATTCGACGAACAATATTCGATTACTCAAATACATCGAAGCATTATTGATTAGCCGGCTCCGTGGTGAAGAGGTTATGGGCGCAGTTCATAATCTTGCATGCCTGCGTTCGAAACACAGCTGCAGGCAATTTGGCATCAGACCATCTTGCATTGGTTTTTTTTTTACAAAATGGTATGGGTGCTGGTCATTCAGAAAGCAAAGGAAAACTACTGAACATAATCTTGCCAAGAGATCACAACAGCAAAAAATGCTGGTTTTGACTGCCACATCCTTTAAGGGATATGCAATTAACTGTTTTTTAAATTATCGATTAGGTGATTCCAGCCATTGCTATGCAGACAGAAGACTTCCTATTAAATCTTAGACCATCTAGGGATAACATACTCCACATTCAAACAATATCAGTGACTGTATTTAGCTTTTCAGCCAAAGTATTATTCATCCATTCACTTCATTTTGATTTATAAAACTGCAGTCTGTACCTGTCGAGATGCAGCGAAATATGCCAGGCAATAAATCATGCAATATATTGTCTATAGTTTCTGTGTTTATATATACAACATAATTTAATCTACAGAAAAGAATCCTCCATTTGTACATCAGGATAGTCAATTCAGACATATGGGCATGATGTATGTGATGATTAACTTGCATATGAGATGTAGTATTATCACAAAAATGACGAGAACCATCTGGATTTTAAAATTAACAAATGGAAGTTCTGGAAAATATATAACAGAACAAAAAAAAAGACTTCTTAAAATAGTCAAAAAGCAAAGGCTGTCATGGTTTGGTCAAATTTTGAGACATCAAGAAACACTGATGAGAGTAGTCATGGATACCATTGTGGGGTAAAGAGGAAGGGGCAAACCTAGGAACACGCTTATAAAAAATAGATTGCAGGATTTATTGCCTGGCATATTTCGCTGCGTCTCGTTGGGTACATAGGGAGTCTTCATGGTGAAGTGGTTACATTACTTGCCTCGTGCTCCAAAGGTTGTAGGTTCAATTCTGGACTACATTTAGTTCAAGAGTGCAGTTTTCTCTGAGACTTGAGGGTCCTCGTTGAAGCTGTCGAGTTCATGTTCAGTGCAACGTTTTCTAGAGTTCATGTTCAGTGCAACGTTTTCTAGAGTTCATGTTCAGTGCAACGTTTTCTAGAGGTTGCCTTGTGGAAAGAAACTGAGCCATATGGGATCAAACCTTGTGCATTTCTTATGTGATATTTCAATTTTCTAGCTAAGAATTCTTGTTTTTTCTAACAATATTTTTCTAGTTATTTGTTTGCTTGCATTGAACTCAAGCGTGGTCTACTATTTCCAGTGCACTGGACTGATTTTTTCATGTGGGCTAGCTTTCTCTATTACCAATGTCCCTCGCCATCAGGCACACCCACTCCGACTTCTGAGTCAGTAATTTATGTTCCCAAGTCAAGGACAAGAAGTCAATATTTTATTCCAACTGACTGGTTTAGGGGTTGAACATGTTACCTCGGCATCAGCACACTGGATGCTTAAGAATGAGTGCTCTTACCCATTCAGCTATGCTGACCTGCATGTTTTAATATAAAGAATTTGGTGGAAACATTTCCACGTTTGTGTCTTTTCTTGTTTTGAGCTTCCCAGTTTTTTTATTTTATATTAATTCGTTAATCTGTTACCACTTGTTACATTTCAGACATACTACTATGGATCCATCATGGACAAGGAGTACTCATTTGCCTTCAGCTTGGCCAGTGAAGATATGGTTGGTTGATGTTCATTGTTTTTGTATTCAAAATCAGCTGTGGTAAAATTATGCAGTCAATAACACCCATGTGTCGTCATCATTATCATGTGCCCAGCCGACCTGGGTTGGCATTCAAGGCTTTTCACAGATCTCTGTCCTTCGTGTTCTGGATCATCTCTATTGATGATATTCCTCCATGCCACTGTCTCAGTCTATCCAGCATCATTTCTCTTGTTCGCCTCTGCCTCTTTTACCACTGATCTTTCCAGTCGCCACAGTGTTTTCCAATGCCTTTCTTCTCTTCACATGACCACAGAATGATGTTTGTCTCTTTCGTAAAGTTATATGTGATGTTCTGCTTTAATTAACCTCTTCTAGGCAAGCATTGTTAGTTACTCTGGTAGTCCAGGGTATTTGCAACATTCGTCTCAGAAACCTCATCTCTGTTGTTTGCAAGCTTTTCGTGGTTTGTTCATTTACGTTCCATGCTTCACTGCTATACAGCAAATCAGTTTCTATGTAACATTTCACTACTTTCTTTCTTACATTCAATGATAATAACTTATTGTGTAAGATACTTTTCATTTTCTTAAATGCAACTGTTGCTTGACCTATCCTGCATGTATGTTACGAAAATGCTAAAAATAATTTATTCTCTTCTGTTTTTCTCAATCTCATAAGCTTGCATCTTTTGCACACACAAAAAAGTATACACCTTGTGCAGTCTTCTATATAGCTCTGGTTTCTTTTGCAGTTTTCTTATTATGCTCTTTATTCCTCCATTGGAGCTTAGGTCCTCAACAAACCCACTCCTGGTCATCCCATGCTTAGCTATAATTAATTTTTTGGGGGGCTCACTCGCTTTGAACTCAAGTGTAGTCCGTACACACTACTTCTAAAAGTTCTGGACTGAATTGTGCATGTGGATTAGCCTTCTCTATTAACAGTGTCCCTCGCCATCAGGTGATCACACTCTGACTTCAGAGGTAGTTGTAATTTACGTTCCAAAGTCAAGGACGATAGGTCAACATTTTAGTCCAGCTGTCCCGTGTAGGGGTTAAACCCCTTACCTCGGCAACAGCACACCGGTTGTTTAAGAACACACGTTCTTATCCATTCAGCCATGCTGACCTTCTCTATAATTAATAATATGTTATTATATAATGATTGTCAGGTCTTAGTCAGGTATGACTGAGCTAAGTATGACTGAGAATGATAGTAGATGGTACTACCTGCTTTCTGTAAGCCCCGAATATCGGGTGGCGCTCACCAAACTTGACACTCCACATTATGCCAGCAGCTTTGGGCAGAGGAGCACAATTGGGAGGTTACAAATCTTATCCTGGTGCAAGGAAATGCAACCTAAAATCTAAATGTCATGGCAGAGCAGACCAGGCTCTAAGCCTTGATCGGCATATGGTCTAGGATCGAAGCTCCCACAGCTGGACAGTTAGAGCATTATTATCGTTTACCTTGATGGGCATGTGGTCTAGGATCGAAGCTCCCTCAGGCAGACAATTAGAGCATTGTTATGTTTTACCTTGATGGGCATGTGGTCTAGGATCGAAGCTCCACCAGGCAGACAATTAGAGCATTGTTATGTTTTACAGGCAAAAGGATTGGCTTCATTGCCCCAGAATTGATTCCATAGGGCTCAATCTCTTTCCGCAGAGCAACTTGCTGAAAACATTGTGCAGAGCATGAACTCCATGGCTCCAGTGGTGCGCCTCCCAGGAGTCTCCGAGAAAATTGCACCTGTGAACTGAATGAAGCCGTGACCTTTAGAGTTTATATTTATTCAAACAGACAGAACTTGCAGTTTGAGAACAGTCCAACAGATTCTTGAAATGATACAAAAGAAAACTGGCTTGTACAGAGTGATTCAATGAGCATGATATGAAAGAGCAGAGTGGGTTTTGTACATAGAGAGTGGACTGAATTGCCGAACAGGTCAATTATTCGTAGCGTCACATTCATCTTCATTGCGGGACATACTGGAGTTGAGGGAAATGAATGAGCTGATAAACTTTCTGGCTGTGCATCCCCTGCAAATGGCCAGAGCATGGATCGTGCCGATGTTATTAAAGCCCTTAGAGAGCTGTGGCGAGCGGAGAACTTTAACACCAGTTAATCCACATCATTGTTCCGAATAAGAGACTCGAAGTAAGAATTGGCATGGCCAGACATGAGAGGCACACTGTGAGAATGAGGGACCTCATCATTCAACACAGATTTGGCACTATTAGCCGCCGGATGCTGATGCGTATGTTGGGGGCAGGATCTGAGCAGCTGTGGACTTGTCCGGAGTGCAAGGATGACACTCCAACAGATATTAGATAACTGGCTTAACAGATGGACACAGGGAACAAACAATAGGATGTCATCGGTTTATTAAAATGCCCCAGCCAAAACCATGACAACAACAGCGTCCTTAGCAGAACAAATTTTCCAGTTTCATATTGAACATACTGGCTGGCTAAACTGGCTTTGGATTGGTGGGAGTCTCTGCGGTGAAGTTGTTATGCCAGCAGCCTCAAGTTTCAAAGGGCGTGGGTTCGATTCTGGACTATGTCATTTGGTTCGCGAACGCTATTTTTTTTTTGAGACCCCTAGGTGTTGTTGTTGGAGCTGCAAAGTTTGTGCTTTGTGTGACACTCTTGGCTGGCCACCGTACTGAAAGATACCGAGCGATATGGGACAAAACCTGGTGCAACTAAATGTTGAGTTGAGTTGAGCTAAGAACCGACATCAATGCACTCAGGACATTCACATATGCGCTCCGTCCCCTCGTTCAACAGCCAGTGAAGAGTCACACTACAAATCGTTCCCAATGCTATCTGATTGAAAGTTCTCCTGGTCTTCCCTCTTGGTTTTGAGATTCTACCAGAAACCCTGACAATACCCCACAATCTCATCCTTTCCACATACAGGTTCTCAGTCTGTTCTTCCACCTTCTCCACCTGGTCCCACAGGCGCATGACTACCTCTCCCTTGTCCATAGGTAATTTACCATGAAGAGGTACCTGCCAGCCTATCAGCCTGTTCATTCTCCTGCACTCCTGCCTGGCCAGGGCAAAAAATGCATACAATTCTCACAATCTGTGACCTCTGATGCGAAGTGAGCCATTCCACACTAAACATTCCTTTCTACACCTTACTCAGCATACTCCTTGAGTCCATGATGAAGACAATGTGTGTTGCAGTGGTCTCTTCTAACCAACGGAATGCCGCTGTTACTGCTTCCACCTCCATTCTCATGCTGGCGGTCATAGTCTCATATGACAGACTCTCCTTTTTCAAGAATCGTCCATTAGCCTTCGCAATGAAACCCCAACCACTCTGTCTGTTTCTCACCACTGACCCATCAGTATAGATGACTATGTCACATTGATGTGTGTTACTCTGGATCAGCTGTTGCACCTCAGACTCTGTGCCCATTCTCTGCACTCACGACCTGGTGTTGGTGCAACTAAATCCCACCTTCATGCCTTTTAAACTCTGTTTTAAATTGGCTGTGGGTTGCTAGAGTAGACAGCTATGGGTTGCTAGAGTAGACAGCTGTGGGTCTGCTAGAGTAGACAGCTGTGGGTTGCTAGAGTAGACAGCTGTGGGCTTGCTAGAGTAGACAGCTGTGGGTTGCTAGAGTAGACAGCTGTGGGTTGCTAGAGTAGACAGCTGTGGGTTGCTAGAGTAGACAGCTGTGGGTTGCTAGAGTAGACAGCTGTGGGTTGCTAGAGTAGACAGCTGTGGGTTGCTAGAGTAGACAGCTGTGGGTTGCTAGAGTAGACAGCTGTGGGTTGCTAGAGTAGACAGCTGTGGGTTGCTAGAGTAGACAGCTGTGGGTTGCTAGAGTAGACAGCTGTGGGTTGCTGGAGTAGACAGCTGTGGGTTGCTGGAGTAGACATCTAACTAACATTGGGATGAACAACAACACATGTGTGCAAGTTTCCGATGTAATCATATTTTGCTCTCAGTGTTCTCTATATTTGGAGAAAATGAAACCTAGAATTTAGTTTTTGTGCTGTGGCTTAGGGGCAATAAAAACATTTTACAGTTCCCCAACTTAGCAAGCCGAGGCTGTGAAGTCAGCTGCAGATGATTGGAAGCAGACGCCTTGAGTTGCTTCCTGTGGTATAGGTGTCGGTCATTCAGAGAGCTGGGGCAAACTACTGAATATAAAATCTACCTAGTAAATAACAAACAGCCAAAAAATGTTGAGGTTGATTGCAGCATGCTGTAAAGAACATGCAACTAACTTTACAAAAAAGTTTTATTACTTTTAATAGCAAATAAAAGGTTCTCATCAGATCTCATCTTGCTCCTCATGTATCCTGTGGTGTCGAGCTGAAGCATAATCAGCGGGAGAGTGCCCATTTATGGACCTTATATATTGAGATTCCCATAGACTCTGTTATCCCCTCTGTCCAGAGTTTACATGATCGGCCTTTTCTTCTGGTTCCATTTGGTCTGTACATCATTGCTTGTTGTGGTACACTGTTCATTGGTTACTTAGTTAGTTGCATATCCTTTACAGGACGTAGCAGCCAACTCCAGCATTTATTGGCTATTTATGATTCCTGGGTAAGTTCACATTCAGTAGTTTGCCATTGCTTTCTGAATGACCGGCACTCATACCATTGTATAGAAACCAATGCAAGATGGCCTGCTTCTAAATCGCCTGCAGCTGTGTTTCAAACGTGGTATGCGGAATTACGAATTGCATTTGTAACCCCTTTGCCACAGAGCCGGTTAATTGGTACCTTAGTTATATGGCCAAACCATTTAACTCGCTGTTTCCTAATGAAATCTATGTCTGCTTTAACCCCCACTTTACTTGCTGTTTCCTAATGAAATCTATGTCTGCTTTAACCCCCACTTTACTTGCTGTTTCCTAATGAAATCTATGTCTGCTTTAACCCCCACTTTTGGTTGATTTTGGAATATCCATAATATTTTATGAATACTATGCATTTCAGATTTTCCGCCGATCCCAAGAACCAACAAATCGTTCACAGATCGGGGAAAGCTACTACAACTTGCTAAAGTTGTATGACAGCGCTCTACTGAAACAGAAGCTTCCAGGGGTGCTTGAGAGGATTCAAGTGAAATACAATGAAGAGAAGTACCCAGGACTCAGGGTGTCATATGAACATTCAACAATATTTCTAGGTTTGTGGTCTTTCTTTGGTTTAACCTTCCAGATCCCAGCCAGATCTGTGTGTGTTCAACTATTATTGTCTGTACTTGGTCTGCACCACTCGATGCTTGTTGGTGCATGATAAGGCAGATGTGGTCGGGGCTCCTTTAGTGTAAAAGAACAGATAGATCATTATGGGTTGGAGAGAATGGTGCTGCAGGGAGTGACTATAGGATCTGGTTGATACTTAAAACTCAGAGGAAATACCAGACGGACACACAATCAGACTGCTACTGATCCCATTAGTATTGGGAAAAAACATGTATAAGGAATGTCCCAAGTGCTGAAATGTCGATTCTTGACTCAGCTCCTATCCTTGTGTACCAATCAGTCGCACTTGATTTTTACCTCTTAGTTTTGTCATTTGTTAAATAAATCTGACCATTTGTATTATCATCATCATCCTATCATGCTAAAGAAATCTGACCATACATATGTTTTATCATCATCATCATATCATGCTAAAGAAAGCTGACCATACATTTGTTTTATCATCATACTAGCTGACCCGGCCCGGCTTCGCCCAGTCCTTGGTGGGGAGCATCTCATTTAATTCATATAAGTAGTCATATAAGTTCCCGTTCCCGTTACCGACTGTCTGTCTGTCTGTCTGTCTGTCTGTCTGTCTGTCTGTCTGACCCGGCCCGGCATTGCCCAGCTCCTGGTGTGGAGCATCTCATTTAATTCATATAAGTAGTCATATAAGTTCCCGTTCCCGACTGTCTATCTGTCTGTCTATCTGTTTGTCTATCTGTCTGCCTGACCCTGCCCGGTTTCGCCCAGTCCCTGGTGGGGAGCATCTCATTTAATTCATATAAGTAGTCATATAAGTTCCCGTTTCCGTTACCGACTGTCTGTCTGTCTGTCTGTCTGACCCGGCCCGGCATCGCCCAGCTCCTGGTGTGGAGCATCTCATTTAATTCATATAAGTAGTCATATAAGCTCACGTTCCCGTTCCCGACTATCTATCTGTCTGTCTGTCTATCTGTCTGTCTATCTGTCTGATCCGGCCCGGCTTCGCCCAGAACCTGACAAGCAATGCCAAGTTGAAAACATGAAATGGAAAACTGAATTATTGAATTCAAGAAATATTCACTATAGTTATATTGTCTGCTGTAGAGTCGAGAATCTTGCAGGATCGTTCACATAATGAGCATGATTTCGTGAAGTATGTACGGTCAGCCTAAAGTAATACAATAATGTAGTCCTCACTTGCCTGTGGCTGATTTCGTTTTAAATAAGACAATTTTAGAGGCAGTAATAGTGATTTATTTCTTCATTAGGTTAACATCAACAATGAGACTCTTGAGTCATTTGCACTCGTAATGACGTGCAGTTTTTATGTAACACTTGCTGAGGCTACTTTAAATAATTTGCAAATAGATAAACTAACTTTGTATTTGAGAAACTTGACATGAAGAATATCATACAAATGTGTTATTTTAAAGTAATAAACTCCTGGAACAGAAAGAGTTATTATTATAGCAGTTTGAAATACAGAAAGTGAAAGCAACAAATAAACTTGCAACTGATACCGGGCATTTGCTGTGAATATACGATGTTATGCACCTATTTTCTAAACACAACTGCACTTGATGTTGTTATTATTGTGCTGGCATGCTGGAAGTACCACATGGACCCCGGCACTTAAATCAACATCTTCTGACAATCATGTTTAGATGATAATCAATGTTGGATCCAAGTGGTTCAGAGGCAGGAGTCTAAAGCAATAATCAAGGCAGAATGGGTTAAAGTTACACGAGGGCAGCTTTGTCAAATATACCCCAAAACTAAAGGTGTTAGATTACGACTATGACATAAAGCCAAAAATTTCCCCCAGGATCAAATGTGTTAAAGAAACACCAGAACATAATGCATTTAAAAAGCATGAAGACATTTGTACTTTTCTACTATTTCTCATTCTATTCTCCTCATCCTCCTTTTTTTTTTATCTTTCTCATCCTTTTCGCCTTCTTCTTCTCAACCTCTTTTTCTTCTTCCCCTCTTTTTCATCCCCAAATTCTACTTCTTCTCATATTCCCATCCTTCTTCTCTTCTTTGCCTCCTCTCCTGCTTGCCTGCCTGCCTGCCTGCCTGCATGCCTGCCTGTCTGTCTGTCTATCTAGAGGAGAAAAGTTTGCTTAATGCTAGGATTATTTTTTTTTAAATCTTGTATAAATTTCAAGTTATGGCCGAACACCAAATATGATGTCTAACGTAGTGCTTTTTGATAAACAATATTTTTTGTTTTTCTGTCTGGTGCGTAGACGAATAAATCCGAAGATTTTCCAACGCGTGAACAGGCCACATATAGCTGTCCGTGTGTGAAGCACGGATTTTCCAAATTTAGTCCACACACTTGTAGCGATTGTCCCTGTGCTTTGTTGATCGTCATGGCAAATGCAACTCGCACCGGAAACTGCAGGCGTTTGAATTCGAATGGCATGTCTGTTGGAATCATTGGGATGCGAGGCAACAGTACATCTTCTCCTTTAAATTTCCCATTCAAAATTGTAGCTTCGATGATATTGTTCATCATCTTTTTGACTGCAAGCCTGGTACCGTTGCAAAGTCGAGGTGGATTGATGTTTCGGAGAAGAATGATAGGCACGCCAATTTTCAATGTTAAAACGTGCGGCGGTATGCCTGGCAAATCAAGGGAATTCAAGAATTCAGTTGGATAATTGACAACTTCGTCTTGATTCATCATAGAATCGATGGACTTATACGTTGTCGCTTCGCCTGGTATTTCGTTTTGAATGGCGCAATTGATGGCATTGACATCGTTGGTTTTAGCTGCTAATATAGCACGTGCACTGAGCCATTGATGATTTTTGTGATTCCGTGCCATATTTGGGAAAACTTTGTCAATTAATTCGTCTATAGTTGCTGTGATGTTACAGAAGTTTGTTGGCAACGTGATACTATGTGTGGATTCATCGATTGGCATTTTTCCATTCCCAATATCCAACAATTGTTTTGCGAAAACTTCTGCAGATGCATCATGTTGTAGTTGTACACGCATGTTGGTCTTCAAAGTCAATTTCTGAACGTGTCGCCACAAAACTGATGATTTCAGACATGCATTAAGTTCATCAGCGGGTGTTGAACGTGGTATAACTGGTAGAGTTTGTCGAAAATCACCAGACAATAAAATAAGTGCGCCACCGAAGAGCTGTTCATTTCCTCTGAAATCTTGTAGTGTACGATGAAGCGCCTCCAATGCTTTTTTGTGTGCCATAGTACATTCGTCCCATACAATGAGTTGACATGATTGGAGTACTTTACCCATTCCAGAATTTTTTCGGATATTGCATGTTGGTGTCTCAGTGATGTGAATATTCAAGGGCAATTTTAGTGCTGAATGTGCTGTTCGGCCACCATCCAAAAGAGTTGCCGCAATTCCAGATGATGCGATAGCCAGCGCAATATTTTGTCGTGATCGTATGGTTGCCAATATAAGTGAAATGAGAAAAGTTTTCCCTGTGCCCCCGGGCGCATCTAGGAAATACAATCCGCCGGTTTGGCTTTTAATTGCATGCATAATTATGTCATACACTATACGTTGTTCTGGAACCAATTTCAGAAGATTCGTTTGAACAAATGCACACAATTCGTCGACATCAAAGAGTGATTCTCGTTGCAAATCACGATCGAAAAGATCGTTTGCAGATCGATCTGGCGCAGTCATTCCCAATTGTACCAGTGGTTTGTTAGCGATTGCCAAACATATGTCCTCCGTCGAAACCAATGCTTCATTATACACATTTTGTGTGAATTGAATGTCCGGATTTTGATTCATTGCACGCCAAACGATGTAGGATGTCTTCACTCATACAGTCTTTGTATTTTTCCCAAAGATCTTTTGGATTGGATGGGAAGCAAGTTGTCAATATGATGGCAAATAATGTGCGTATTTGCTGTGGTTGAGCAGTATTTGATGCATCAGCGAGTGAAGTGTCCCAGTGTGCATCGTTTTCAAGAAGATGTAATTCTTGGCAAGTTTCACGATAAGTGGCACATACTTGACCGTTTACTGTTCTTAATTCTTGAAAGGATGTCGGTCCACGTACATTGATTAACAGTAATCGCAAGTAAAAGCATTCTGCATTGTTTGGGTGAACAGTGTACAGACGGCCTAACGCGTCGGTCGAATATAAATTGGTATGTCCTTCAACTGCTTTACCTTGTTTGCGACGTTGAAACTTTTTCGCTGATGCATTCCATGTGTAGTATGTTGGCACTTCAGAGTAAAGTAGTGTCTTTGCAGACATATCATTCCCACACAATGAAAAAAATGCAGTTAACGTTGTTGGTGGTGGTGACAATGCTCGTTCACTTGCATTTTCTGTTGTGAAGTACACGCGCTGTCCATTTTCAAGGTGCACTGCCAAATGAACAACTGTTGGATGACGTTCATGGATTGGAAATGATAAAATACGCCATACTGCTTCATTACTATTAATGTAGCGTCCCACTTGATATTGGTCTATTTCATCGATAGACGCAGTTGCATTTCCCACTCCAAAAACTCCCATATCGCTTCCTTTGTAGACATATTTGCAAATGTACTTGATCGATTTAACCGAATTGCAATACTCGACATTGATGTGTGCTTTGTACGTTTTCGAGAGTAACGGTGAATACGGTACAACCCAACGATTATCGACTTGAAGATCATTGTTTCGTACTTTTAAAGTGATAGATTTGCCGCCATCTTCAGTTGAGCGTCGACGATATAGTGGATATCCGTCATTGCCAGTGATTGTCTCTGCATGTAAATGTCTTGGGTACCGTTTTGTGCATTTTCCATCAGACATGCAAGGTGAATTGTTATTGAGGAAGCCACATGGACCATGAATCATGTTTTTGGTGACGACTTCAAGTAACTCTGGATCAATGTCGACATCTGGTATTTCTGCTGAGATGACTTGATCAATTTGATCTGGTGTGATTTTTTCCATCAACCAAATCAAAATGTGTGCATGTGGCAATCCTCTTTTTTGCCATTCGATGGAATACATCCAACAGCGTGTCTCTCCAAAAACGTGATGCTTGACAATTAAATCCATTAAAGATTTCAATTTTTGTTTGAACACACGTGCGGAAATATTAGGGCGATCTGATGATGATTGTCCAGTTAACAACAGTTCTGTTATTTCATCCCATGTAGGATTGCATGTGAAGGTAATAAACAAATCTGGGCGGCCATATGCGCGAACATATGTCATTGCATCTTGTGCGTATTCATGCATGTGCCGCTTGACCACCCATCTGACTGTGTTTGAATCAGTGTTTCTGATTCTGGTGTCTTGGTCCTCCTTCCTCTCACAAGTTTTTGTGTTCATCTGTGGGTAGTCGTCGCTCTTCTTATTGGTAGTTTCATTGACTGTAGGTTCAGATACTTTATTACAGCTTGCATGCAGACTCTCCAAAGGCAGGTTCGTCTTCTTGATAGTCTGGTCGGTTTTCTCACTATGCATCTTGGAAGCTGCTTGTTTCTTTGTGCTATTACGACACATGGACCATGAATCATGTTTTTGGTGACGACTTCAAGTAACTCTGGATCAATGTCGACATCTGGTATTTCTGCTGAGATGACTTGATCAATTTGATCTGGTGTGATTTTTTCCATCAACCAAATCAAAATGTGTGCATGTGGCAATCCTCTTTTTTGCCATTCGATGGAATACATCCAACAGCGTGTCTCTCCAAAAACGTGATGCTTGACAATTAAATCCATTAAAGATTTCAATTTTGTTTGAATACACGTGCGGAAATATCAGGGCGATCTGATGATGATTGTCCAGTTAACAACAGTTCTGTTATTTCATCCCATGTAGGATTGCATGTGAAGGTAATAAACAAATCTGGGCGGCCATATGCGCGAACATATGTCATTGCATCTTGTGCGTATTCATGCATGTGCCGCTTGACCACCCATCTGACTGTGTTTGAATCAGTGTTTCTGATTCTGGTGTCTTGGTCCTCCTTCCTCTCACAAGTTTTTGTGTTCATCTGTGGGTAGTCGTCGCTCTTCTTATTGGTAGTTTCATTGACTGTAGGTTCAGATACTTTATTACAGCTTGCATGCAGACTCTCCAAAGGCAGGTTCGTCTTCTTGATAGTCTGGTCGGTTTTCTCACTATGCATCTTGGAAGCTGCTTGTTTCTTTGTGCTATTACGACGTGCCATTATCATTATCATCATCAGTATCATTATTTATTATAACTCATATGCCGGTACATAACTATAGACAAAGAGTTTATAAATCATTGAAAACGATACAACAATATGACTATAAGTTATACAACAATGTTATTAAAAGTTATGCCCCTTGAAATAACTTTTTCTAGAGTTAAGTCCCTTAGCTAATGTGTAGTCACGTCATTTTCTTCCCTTTCCCAAGCGTTTTGGTTCGGGGATTCTTTCATCATCATCATCATATATTTACGTACGTATTTTGGGAATGGGAGGAGGGAGGAGGAGGAAGAAGAAAAAAAAATACGACAGTTGACAGCTCTGGAATGAAAGGAAGGCGTGTAGAAAATTTCTCTCAATCGGATGGGCCGTTAGCGAAAAAATAAAGGACATACATATTTACATATTTACATATTTACATACATACACTTTGATTTATATATATAGATATTGCTAAAGAAATATGGCCATATTTTTGTTTTATCATCATCATATCATGCTAAGAAATCTTACCATACATTTGTTTTATTATCATCATATCATGGTAAAGAAATCTGACCATATTTTTGTTTTATCATCATCATATCTTACTAAAGAAATCTGACCATACATTTATATTAAAATTATTATCATCATGTTATGGTAAAGAAATCTGACCATATTTTTTTTATTTTGTTTTGTCATCATCATCAAATCTTGCTAAAGAAATCTGACCATACATTTGTTTTATCATTGTCATTTTTATCATTATATCATGCTAAAGAAATCTGACCATACATTTGTTTTATCATCATCATATCGTGCTAAAGAAATTTGACCTTACATTTATTTTATCATTATTATCATATCATGCTATAGAAGTCTGACCATACGTTTGTTTTATCATCATCATCATCATCAGCACAGATCACATTTGTCTGTTCAATTACTAGCTCCCCAGGCTCACTGTGACCCTATTGAGTACTTCTACAACGACAGCCTGGACAAGAAAACCTTGGATGCCCATTTGTGGATCAATGGGAGAGAGCCAGACAAGGGTTGTGAGAGTCGGAAGCAGCTTTACAACAGGGGGGTCAGGTGAGTGGTTGTGTCTATCTATTAGCTTTACAACAGGGGGGTCAGGTGAGTGGTTGTGTCTATCTATTAGCTTTACAACAGGGGGGGTCAGGTGAGTGGTTGTGTCTATCTATTAGCTTTACAACAGGGGGGTCAGGTGAGTGGTTGTGTCTATCTATTAGCTTTACAACAGGGGGGGTCAGGTGAGTGGTTGTGTCTATCTATTAGCTCTACAACAGGGGGGTCAGGTGAGTGGTTGTGTCTATCTATTAGCTCTACAACAGGGGGGTCAGGTGAGTGGTTGTGTCTATCTATTAGCTTTACAACAGGGGGGTCAGGTGAGTGGTTGTGTCTATCTATTAGCTTACAACAGGGGGATCAGGTGAGTGGTTGTGTCTATCTATTAGCTCTACAACAGGGGGGTCAGGTGAGTGGCTGTGTCTATCTATTAGCTCTACAACAGGGGGGTCAGGTGAGTGGTTGTGTCTATCTATTAGCTTTACAACAGGGGGGTCAGGTGAGTGGTTGTGTCTATCTATTAGCTTTACAACAGGGGGGTCAGGTGAGTGGTTGTGTCTATCTATTAGCTTTACAACAGGGGGGTCAGGTGAGTGGTTGTGTCTATCTATTAGCTTACAACAGGGGGGTCAGGTGAGTGGTTGTGTCTATCTATTAGCTTTACAACAGGGGGGTCAGGTGAGTGGTTGTGTCTATCTATTAGCTTTACAACAGGGGGGTCAGGTGAGTGGTTGTGTCTATCTATTAGCTTTACAACAGGGGGGTCAGGTGAGTGGTTGTGTCTATCTATTCTTCTTCTTCTTCTTGCTAGGTGGCATTGGTGGTCATGTCTGACCATAGCCTTCTGTTTCTTGTGCTGTGAATCATTTCTGATACCGACGTTGCTCCAGGCCATAATTTCACACTGCCCAGCAACTTCTTTCTTGGTCTCACCTTGCCTCCAATATGATTTTGTTTATGTTTGATGTATGTTTACGGCATTCATTTGACAATTATTTTCTTTCTTTCTTCTTTTTTGTTTTTGATTGTAAATGTAACATATCTGATAGATATTTGGATGGCGAAGGATGAATGACTGGAAGTGATGAATGTAAGTCGGGCCTGTGTGCCCAGTTTGTGACCTTTTGAAAATAAATTTTGTTTGTCTGTTCATTATTATCCCCTCTATCTGCCTGTTGTGACGACATACTCCAGCTTTCACCTTGCATTTTTCTCATCGTAATAAATACAGGGTGTATTTTTAATGACTGGGATTTTTGAAAATTTTACCATTCCAAGTTTTGTATTCACCCTCTGTGAACTCATGCACCATAAAAGGTAAATACAAAACTTAGAACTGCAATATTTTCAAAAACCCTACAGTCATTAAAAATACACCCTGTATAAATCATTAATATGATTCACATGTGTGTTAGTAAGTGGCCCTTTTTCACTTGTTAAATGCACATTGGGAATGTGTTGCTAGAACCATATTTTTATGGACCAATGGGCACTCGTGGCTGATATGGCCAATATCACGCCAACTGCCTTTACTTTCCAAGTCATTTTCTGGTACCCATTTTGGACTGGGTCTCCTTAGGAACCCAGGTCAATTTTTAAAATTTGAATCCACCCCAGTGGGGATTGAATTCCTGACCTCCGGGACAGCAGATGAGTGTCTAACCACTATGCTACCATATCGCCTCTCTGAAAAGCAGAAGGTCCCTTGTGCAAGTTTTGACTATAAATCCCATGGCAGTTGAAAATTGCAAAGAGCAGGCCATAAGGTTGCTGCCTTGGCAAAACTATTAGGAAAGAAAATCTACCCAAGGGTGGATAGATCCTGTTGCCTTGGATGGAATCTTGACTAGAGAAAACAAACCTTATGCTAAAGTTGGACACATTGACTTTTCAGGTATGATGCAGTTTCACCAAAAGAGGAATGAAATAGAAGCTGAAACTTAATATCAGTCTGGTGACTAATAGTTCAGTTTTAGTGTAGCATCTGTTTATGAAATATGAAATCAGCTAATGTTTCATTTATGTAGGGCTGACGTGCTAATCACCTACCCAATTCAAGAGATCTGGAAGAAACGGCAGTTTGAGTCGCTGGACCAGGTCAAGTGGACCAATGTTGGACTGCGAAGTGGTGTCTTCAGGACCTACCCTGGACACAGATCAACCAGGAATTATGATCCTACTCAGTGAGTGTTTGACAGCATGAGATATTTCCTTGGCCTCCACTTCCTCGTTTATTTATTTTTTACCTCCTTTTCTTCCTTCTCTACTGCCCTTGTTGATTCTTCTTTTTCTGCTCTTCCTCCTTCTGCTCGTCCTCCTTCCTCTTTATCTCCTTCTATTGTTTTTTTTTCCATCTCTTTTTCTGTTGCTTTAACAAATATATTTTCTCCCTACCCATTACTGGTGTCCTTCATACTGCTTTAATTGTTAGGCAAGATTATTGTGCTGTTCATCTCGGCTTTTTATAATTAGGGTCTTTATGATGTCTTTTTCTATATCAGGCTTTGAAATTGGGCTGCTTTTTGCATCCAGCTTTTGTGTCTTGCATCTCACTGCTTGCCTCTGGTTTTCTTTGTCTTTTTCAGCCATTTTCTTCTCCTTTGGTCTAGGTAGTGTTGTGTATATATATCCATTACTGCATTGTATTGTCTGAGGATTTCTCTCACAGTTTTTAGTTCTACCTTTTCATGTGGCATTTAGTAGCTTAGTTCATGTTTTTTTTTTGTCTTTTTGATTTTTTTTTTTTTTTTTGGGGGGGAAAACAAAAAGGTTTTTTTTCTTTGGGCTTTTTGCTTGGTTGTTTCCCTTTCATTTTTTTCGGGGGGTTTGCTCCGCTTTTGCCCCCCCCCCAAATTTTTTTCCCTA
>JACEFZ010005304.1:0-14811 GCA_014155875.1 Cepaea nemoralis
TGTTTCATGGCAATGTTTCCTCCAAGGGGGTCACGTGTTTCATTGGCAATGTTTCCTCCAAGGGGGTCACGTGTTTCATTGACAATGTTTCCTCCAAGGGGGTCACGTGTTTCATTGGCAATGTTTCCTCCAAGGGGGTCACGTGTTTCATTGGCAATGTTTCCTCCAAGGGGGTCACGTGTTTCATTGACAATGTTTCCTCCAAGGGGGTCACGTGTTTCATTGACAATGTTTCCTCCAAGGGGGTCACGTGTTTCATTGACAATGTTTCCTCTGTGACAAGATCGCCTTGGGTAGTGAGAGTGAACCACACCCGAGGTGTCTCTAGCACTCCCGTGTATTCTAACCCCAGGGGTTGGATAGGCAGATACACATGTTTACTCTGTGGCTGATCTCACATTAGTTACATTTGTCTACAAGCCCCTCCAGATTCTAGACCCCCACTAACTACCTACTCCTGTGGAACAATGAACACTTAGGCATCGTCCGAGACCACGCTCAATCAGTATACAAAGAGCAAGTCAACATACATAAAGTTTATTCTACCCTTGAGAATATAGAACTGAAATGAACATCCTGATAGAATAATCTATTTACACAAATAGAGGATAGAGTAGAGACAGAATCAGAGATATGGTCGTCATCATAAGGTTGAGAAGTAGGTTGGATGCAGATGTCCCGTCCAGTCGGTCCACCATTCACCCGGCTTCCTTCCAGAGCTTGGATCAACCACAATAGAGTCACCACTGAACCTCACTCAATTGGACCAACTGCATCTTTATCACTCCTACGGAGTCACTGTTAATGAATACACAGTTCTCTATCAACACTGGATGGGAGACAATCCTCCTGGATTTGACCCCAATTATTCGTGACTTCAATGAAGATAAGTAGCCACTGACCAATCTAATGGTCCCTCAGTAATACATTACCCGTGGTTGGATAAGGAGTCAATGACCAAGTCAATGGTCCCGCACTCATAACACAGTAACACTGGTTGTCGAATAAGTCAATGACCAATTCAATGGTCCCGCACTCATAACACAGTAACACTGGTTGTAGAATAAGTCAATGACCAATTCAATGGTCCCGCACTCATAACACAGTAACACTGGTTGGTTAATCAGATAAGGCAACTGATATGTCACTGAGTCCTACACGAACACAGTTCAAAATCTTCATACTCTTTCAGTACACTATTAGAATCAGACATCTACTTCCAAGGGAGACAATTCAGGTTGGACTATAATCTATTGTCCCTTCCACCTGGTAACACTTGCCACAAGTTACTATTCGTAAGCTGGTGTAGGTCTCCACAAGACCGGCCACTAAAGCTGTCATAGGAACCATTCAAGTGTCTAAATAAATTCTTTCCGCGTTTAGGCGGAACCACCGTAATAGTATACGGTCAGGTGTTTCCTTTCTTTGAGCATGATTGCTCAAGTTGCTGAAATGTTCCTTGCTGAAATAGAGTATCTTCTATGTCAGAAAAACAACACAAACCATCATGTCCCACACGTGCACCTTCAGGGCACCTGAATCACTGCATGTAAACCTTCACGCATGATGAATCACACTGGGCACAGGGTGTGGTTGAGTCTGGCGTGATAAGTAAAGAATTGGACCCTTCGCTGTGTTACACGAAGGGGTTTCCGGCCAACAACAAGTATAGTTGACTGATTCCTCAACAGGAAAACTCCTGAAAAGGAAGAGCGACCGGTGAGAGTATACTGGCCCAAACATTAGTCCACATGCATCCTACCAATGACTACTCAACCCTCAGTCATGCTACTTAGTTATGCAAATAACTAAAGCATTATCTCTATATGGAGAGTAGTAAAGCATGGGTTCATTACTGTCAGCTGGCCTCAAAGAACAGCCCGTCAAACAGAGCAAGAAATCAGAATGACGAGTCTGATCGTGGGTCTCACCTATCCCTAATCATCTACCAGTTGTCGCTAACGTCACTAGTGATAGTACGCTGTTATCATAGTTCTAAAATTAATCGAACTAAACCTTAAGGTAAAGAGTCCCTGGACTCGTTCCTTACATTATCAATGTTCATTAATAAACATAATACTGATCAATATACCATCCCTCGGGATATAGGAATAGTACATGATCACATCCAATATGTACACATGCCTGTTTGCTGGTGGGACCACCTGCCCACGCTATAGCAAACTCTTCTTATCAGACTCTTCCTTAGAGTCAAGAAGCCTTCTTGATAATACATGTTCCCCACATGTTCCAAGGGTGATGTTCCAGTTCAGCCCTCCCAAGTGGTTTAGCCTTGGCCTGGACCGAACTTCATCGTTGGCCTGGTCTGCCAACACTATACTTTCATACTTACTTTCAAATCCCCCATATCCCATATGTCTCCGTGTCTCATACAACCTCCTTGCATCCTTCCATACTTCCAGCACCTTAGCACTCACTCGCACTAGCGCCAGTATGAAAGAACAGGATAGCTAAGACAAGAATTCAGAACGCATATGTATATCGCGACGGCACGCATTGTTATCACGCGTCGACCTATTCGGCGTTCGGAATTACTCCAGGAAGTATCACATGCCATGACCTAATATATATACACAATGCCATATATATATATATATATATATATATATATATATATATATATATATATATATATATATATATATATATATATATATATATCATCATCATCATCATCATCAATGACGACTTACCTTCACACAGAAATCCCGTGTTCCACACAATGAATTCACTATTAAGTTACTACACAATAGTTACATCATTCCTGGTGGCAAAGAACTAAGTTCTTTCTTTACTTAGTAACTAAGCACAATTCTGGCTGATATCTCCACTTACCAACTTACCTGATTATCTAACAGTTCTCCTTGCTTCAGCAACTGACTGACATAATCTAGATTTCTATCAGGCACTCTTAACTATGTTCTATTCTAACTCAGCAACCTAATAGATGCAACGATTTGCGATACATGGTAAATACAACTTGAACTCAAATCGCCCACATCGCATGCCTGCATTCCCAACAGCTGATTCGCGAACACACGTTGGTAAACAAACACACGACCTAGCCTTCAGCAGCGTTATCGATCGGTTTGCTCATTAGTAATGCAAAGATATCCGCAATCCGCATATGTAATGAGGTTAGAACGATGGCGTTTTGTAAACAATTACAAAGTTACATGACTTAAACAAATCGGTACCTGAATAATTAGAACCAGACTCCAGTCAGCTTTCAGAACTGTTCAAGGGCTCATCAGCCTCCTTTCTATAACAGTCAGCAGAAACATGGTTGAGGTGAGATGCAACACAAAATGGCTCAACACAGGCCTGCGTCTGCTCTCTGGGAGAGTCATGAAGTGAATGAATGGTTTAGCCGCCTTTCCCCAATCGTGCCAACTCATGCGCACGAGGAGCTAGTGCTTCTTGGGAAAAGACACCTTCTCGGGAAACAGTCATTCCCCGCCTAGAATTTCTAGATCTCTCTGCACGAGAATTTAGTGCTATACCCCGCCTCACTGGTCACTCAAATTCATGTGCTCCGAGAAGATTCTAGACGGTAATTCCTCCATCGGCTTCCCTCAGTCTATTTATAGCTGGGAAAGTCCCCGATGACGTGCAAAAATAGTGCGGGATCCTGACGACAACAGACAGATAATCGCGTTTCGTCACATCTTCTCGGAGCACTTGAATTTGAGTGACCCGTGAGGCTGCGTATAGCACTAAATTCTCGTGCAGAGAGATCTAGAAATTATAGTCGGGGAATGACTGTTTACCGAGAAGGTGTCTTTTCCCAAGAAGAACTAGCTCCTCGTGCACATGAGTTGGCACGATTGGGGAAATGCGGCTAAACCATTCATTCACTTCATGACTCTCGAAGAGAGCAGACAGAGGCCTTTGTTGAGCCATTTTGTGTTGGCAATGTTTCCTCCACGGGTGTCACGTGATTCATTGGCAAATCTCCAACACAATGTTTCCTCTACGGGTGTCACGTGTTTCATTGGCAAATCTCCAACACAATGTTCAAAGGGAACTCGAGAACTTGCAATTTTAGGATTCACAGTCTCAGAAGCAGCACATTAAAGTAACACTGAAGATCACAGTTACAGAAGCGGCACATTAAAGTAACACTGAAGATCACAGTTACAGAAGCAGCACATTAAAGTAACACTGACGATCACAGTTCCAGAAGCAGCACATTAAAGTAACACTGAAGATCACAGTTACAGAAGCAGCATATTAAAGTAACACTGAAGATCACAGTTACAGAAGCAGCACATTAAAGTAACACTGAAGATCACAGTTACAGAAGCAGCACATTAAAGTAACACTGACGATCACAGTTTCAGAAGCAGCACATTAAAGTAACACTGAAGATCACAGTTACAGAAGCAGCATATTAAAGTAACACTGAAGATCACAGTTACAGAAGCAGCACATTAAAGTAACACTGAAGATCACAGTTACAGAAGCAGCACATTAAAGTAACACTGACGATCACAGTTTCAGAAGCAGCACATTAAAGTAACACTGAAGATCACAGTTACAGAAGCAGCACATTAAAGTAACACTGAAGATCACAGTTCCAGAAGCAGCACATTAAAGTAACACTGAAGATCACAGTTACAGAAGCAGCACATTAAAGTAACACTGAAGATCACAGTTACAGAAGCAGCACATTAAAGTAACACTGAAGATCACAGTTACAGAAGCAGCACATTAAAGTAACACTGAATATCACAGTTTCAGAAGCAGCACATTAAAGTAACGCTGAAGATCACAGTTACAGAAGCAGCACATTAAAGTAACACTGAAGATCACAGTTACAGAAGCAGCACATTAAAGTAACGCTGAAGATCACAGTTACAGTAGCACCACATTAAAGTAACACTGAAGATCACAGTTACAGAAGCAGCACATTAAAGTAACACTGAAGATCACAGTTACAGAAGCAGCACATTAAAGTAACACTGAAGATCACAGTTACAGTAGCACCACATTAAAGTAACACTGAAGATCACAGTTAAAGAAGCAGCACATTAAAGTAACACTGAAGATCACAGTTACAGAAGCAGCACATTAAAGTAACACTGAAGATCACAGTTACAGTAGCAGCATATTAAATTAACACTGAAGATCACAGTTACAGTAGCAGCACATTAAAGTAACACTGACGATGACAGTTACAGAAGCAGCACATTAAAGTAACACTGAAGATCACAGTTTACATTACACATACTTGTTTTTCTCTTCGCGTGTATGTGATTATTTACTCAGGGTAGCACTGTCTCTTGTCAAACACTGCAAACTCCCTGAACAGAAATCCTGTACTTGTGATCGCGTCATATCTTTGTTCAGGTTTACATGAACAAGATTCTCCGTTCTGAATACACGGAGCACGATTCAGTCTGTCAGCATCTGTTGATATTAATCATATACACAAAATGTAGTTACAGAGAACAGACTGCAAAAATACACATCATCAGTGATATCTTCAGTAACATTAAGACATGACAGACAGGCATGTAGGACACAATAGGCTTTGTGAATATAAATCATTATCACCAACATTCTCATCAACAATACATCATGACACTTTGAAAAATGTAAATATGCCTTTCCTAACCAAAACCAGTAGAGGGAAAACAATCGTACTCGGGTCACATACAACTCATATAAATATCATGTCAGAATTCTATGAAATTCTGGTTTATTTTATGTCAAAACTACTCCCCATACCTCTCCCAAATAAATATATTGTATATTATTTGATTGTATATTGTATATTTACACATACACCTATTCGACAAATCAACGCTCTGTAATCAGTACCTGAACAAATACACACAGAAAGCCTGTTAAAATAATTATAATGCAAATACAACTTTTGTTAACATTCAGTAAATTGTTTCAAAATAATATGCGATGTTGCCATAACGGGACATTCAGGACCACCAGCAGAGGCAGTCATCCGAATGATACACAGGGACGTGGGGACTTGGTGAGGCGTCTCTGCCACTGGGGGGGGGGGGGGGGACGAAGAGCCCTTGAAAAGTATATATATATATATATATATATATATATATATATATATATATATATATATATATATATATATTATATATATATATATATATATATATATATATATATATATATATATATATATATCCATTGGCACCTTGCCGTCTTGACAGACGATAGTTTGTGCTCTAAAAAGGCATAATAACTTTTAACTATGGCGGTAGCGAGTGTGACTGATAAGGCCAATTTGCGCTGTAAATGTCCGTTCACAGTGGGTGCATGTGAACACGTGGTCATTTCCACCATCATGCACCATCTTACGTCTCAAACGCTTGGTGTGTGACTTTTCTGCAATAATTTTCTCCTTTGACTTTATTCCATTTCTGATATTTGCCCTCCATGCAATACGTTCAGCTGCGACTTGCTCCCAATATGCATTATCAATGCCTGTATCAATCATGTCCCGCTTACACACATCTTTGTATCGTAGTAGAGGCCGACCCTGAGATCTCTTACCCATCTGTAATTCACCAAAAAAGATATCCTTTGGTATTCTACCATCATCCATCCTCCTAAGATGTCCTATCCATCTAAGTTTACGAAGACTGAGCATGGAATAAACTGTCACACAACCTGATCTTTCCAATACTTCAGTATTTGTGATTTTGTCTTGCCACTTAATACCAAGAATTCTTCGCAGACACCGCATATGAAAGCTGTTTAAATTGTTCTCTTGGTGTGAGTAAGTTGTCCAGGTTTCACTGCCATAGAGAAGAGTACTAAGGACACAGGCTTGATAGACAAGGACTTTTGTTTTGGCAGTAAGCTTCCTGTTCTCCCAGACTCTTTTTCTTAACCTGTTCATTGTTGTTGCTGCCTTACCAATCCGGATGTTGATTTCCTGATCTAGGGATAAATTGCTATTTACCACTGATCCTAGATATGTAAAATGGTCTACTATCTCTAGTTCGGCGTCGTCAATAAAGATTGATGGTACCCCATGTGCACCTTGTGACATAATCTGTGTCTTCTTTTTGCTAATTGTTAAACCAAATTCAGAACAAGCATTGGAGAATGCAGATAGTAGACATTGCAATTCTTCCTCAGAGTGGGTCGTAACTGCAGCATCATCTGCAAAAAGCAACTCTCTGATCAGCACCTTCCTAATTTTGGTCTTAGCCTTCAATCTCTGAGCATTGTAGAGGCCGCCATCTGAGCGTGAGTGAATGTATATACCACCATCCTGATCACGAAATGCATATTTCAGTAGAAGTGAAAAGTATATTCCAAAGATATATATATATATATATATATATATATATATATATATATATATATATATATATCTATATATATATATATATATATATATATATATATATATATAGCTAGTGCTCGACTTACACCACGATCGGCTCCGACAGACCGGCCGTAACACGATTTGGTCGTAAGTTGAGTACGCTATGTGTACAGTAATGTGAAGTGATGTTATAAAAATATTTAAGTTAAATTATATCATAAATTGCTTTTATTATTGTTATAAATCATAATTTTTCGATGTTCATTTGTTGCCATTTGTATCATCTCTACACCATTTTGTGTCTTATTTTTACATCGTCAGGTTTAAGAAAAACACTGCATTAACTGTACATATACAACTGGTTTAATATTTGCAAAACATACAAAATACAGGTGTGGAAATTACTATAGGAAACATTTTCCCAATCGCAAAACACATCAAATTGCCATTAACATCAAAATATATAAACATGTACGAAACATTTTATTGGCCACTGGTGCTTGGCTGCAGATCATTAATGTCGTCATCTAAAGGCAGCAGTTAGGGGTACCGGAGTTGGTTTTTTCATAAACATGGTGAGCTTTGTCTGAATTGTATGTTTTTTTATTCATCATAAATTTCACGATACGGACGAAACACATCGTGCGCCATCCGTTCATTCCTTGCAAATCGTTCGATGTTTGAGTCCATTGCTTTGAAATGTATAAGAAGTTTATTCAGTAAAGATAAACCTTCTGATAATCCCTTAGTGGTGAACTTTCTTTCTGGCTCATCCTCTTCTTTCTTGGCTTCTCTTCTTTCTTCTTCCGCCACTTTTTCTTCTTCCAGTTCGATTAACTCTTCATTTGTAAGTTCTCCGGATTCTTTGTCTAGCAACACTTTGACATCTTCAATTTCACACTCACACTCCAAAGAAAGGTCTTTGGCGAGTTTTACTATTTTTTCCCGAATCGTTTCAAGTTCATGTTCACTGTCAAATCCATGAAAATCATTAACATAGCGCTTAACACAATTTTTTCAGATGCCATTCATGCATTTTGTCGTCGCAGCCTCCCAGGCGGTAGCGATATTCTTGATACACATTAAAATGTTGTAGTGTTTCCAAAAATCTCGACTGATAATTGAGGCAGAAATAAATCTGAAATCTAATATGACTAGTGATTGTGGTCGTAAAGTCGAATGGTCGTAAGTTGCATAGGTTGTAAGTCGATCAATACCTCTGTGTGTGTGTGTGTGTGTGTGTGTGTGTGTATATATATATATATATATATATATATATATTATGGCTGCGAAAGATTAATTTAAATTTAATAGTTAACTTTTGAAAAATTAACGATTAATTAATCGTTAATTTCGATTAAAGCAAAACATTTATAGTCACACAACTCACATTATAGTCGTATTTGTCAAAAATCGAAATATCACTGGATTGTCTTGTTCATATGTCATCTGATAACCAACCATACAAACAGACGAGTATGTTGACAGTATTTGGTTCAAGTGACGAGAGCGTCTTATTAACAATATAACCAGCAGAGCTGAACAATCGTTCACATGGAACTGAGGTGGCCGGTATGCACAGAATGGTCTTGGCAAGGAATGCCAATTTTGGATATCGATGTTCATTAAGTTTCCACCATTGTAAATGGTCAACCGATTCAGCAACTTTCTTCTCCATTTCAGACTCAATTAGCTTAATACTCTCTTCACTTGGGTCACATATGGTTTCATTGTCAATTTCAGTATCATTCGTTGCAGCAGTCTCCATCTGCTCATCATGAACATCAACTGCTATTTGTTGTTCAATACGTGATCAAGTTCGTTCTTTTGCATCTATTGACAAACACTTCAGGCATTTGTAGCGTGGATCAATTGCTGTTGCAATCTGTAGTATTTAAATACTTGTCATATTAGCTACACGTTCACTGAAGTCATTAATACATGCTGCCTTAAATTTAGCTATGTAGCCCGGATCATCATCGTATACAGTCATATGCTTTGTCAACGATGATAGCAGTGGCAATACACAGCTACATGAAACAAAATCTTGACCGCCAAGCAGGACCGTGGTCTGACAGAATAAGTCCAAAACTTTGAAATATTTCTAAATCTTCTCCCAATCTGAACCTGAAAGTTTTGGACCTTTGTATTGCTTCTTTTCATCTGACATGTAAACAGTTAATGCTTCTCTGACCTGTAGAAGACTCTGTAGCATAATAAACATACTGTTTCATCTTGTTGGTACATCTTGCTGCAGCTTACACAATGGTGACTCAGTACAATTTTGCAACTCGGTTGTGTGTGCAGCACTATGTTTAAAATGTCCGACAATTTTTCGACATCCGGTTCATTTTTATAAGAGATGTTAGAAAAGTTTTCGATTAATGGTTAAAAAAAAATTAATCGTTTAAAAAAATTAACGATTAATCGATTAATTAATCGGTAACTTCCGCAGCCCTAAAAAAATTGATAAACAAGAATGAGATTAGCGGGGTGGCCATGGGCACTAAGATGGGTCCTAGTTATGCCTGCCTCTTCATGGGCTATCTGGAGCACCAGGTATGGAGTCAATACACCGGTAGGCTCCCAGAGCTTTACAGGAGGTACATTGATGACTGCTTTGGTGTCTCGGACATGCCCTTGCCTGACCTCCAGAACTTCATTGCCTTTTTCTCCGACTTCCATCCCAGCATCAAACTTACCTCCACCATTTCTTCGTCGGCCGTTAACTTCTTAGACCTCACAGTCTCTTTAGGTTCCGCGGGTCTATGCACGACGGTTTATTGTAAACCAACTGACTCGCACTCATTCCTTCTCTATACCTCCTCCTACCCTCCCTCGTGCAAACGTTCTATTCCTTTCTCCCAACTGTTACGTCTCCGACGGCTTTGCCAGGATAACAACGACTTCCATCAGAAAGCCCACGAAATGCTTGATTTCTTTCGCCTTCGTGGTTATCCTGAGAATGTTCTACCTACAGCTCTTCACCGCTGCCAGTCTATCAGTCGCACTGAGGCTCTCTCCTCCGGGCCGAAACCACGAAACAATAGACCTGTCCTCTCACTTACTTACCATCCCCACAATATTGCTGCCAAGAATATCCTCTTGAAACATCTATCCATTCTCCGGGCGGACTCAACCACTCGTGATGTCTTCTCAGAGGCCCCTATGGTGGCGTATAAACGGGATCGTAACCTCAGGGATGTGCTGGTCCATAGCAGGCTACCCCAACCTAACCAGTCTCTTCCTGGCACGGTGGCTTGTCTTCGACCGCGTTGCAAGACCTGTCCATACGTACTTCAAACCCAGAGTCTTACATTCCCTAAGACGACCTTCCACATCCGTGAGGGTTTCTCATGCATCAATCGCAACGTCATCTATGCGATTACCTGCACACGTTGCGACATGAGATATGTCGGTGAGATAGGCTTACGTCTTGGTGACAGATTTAGACAACATCTTTCTGATATCACCAGCGACGCCCAGAAAACAGTATCCATGGATTTCAACAGTCCTGACCACCATGGCGTAGCCGACATACAGGTCACGGCCATCAAATCATGCGCATCCCACGAACGGGATCGGAAGACATTGGAACACCGTCTCATCTTCCAGCTGGGCACACTCTCCCCTCACGGCCTTAATGTCCAACACAGCTTCATTTAACTCCCTACCCCACCCCTCCCACCCCCAGCTTACAGTCCACCATCTAGGTACGTGCAGGTCCTTTATAGGACATCACAGTCAACTTTCTTGGCAGGTTTGCGTTCTGTGTTTTGCCATCGTTTTCTGAACGACCGCCACTCATGCCCCTCTGTGTGGACTGTGGCGAAACGCCAGTGGCTCATGTCCTCATGCCTTCTTTTATTTTGGGTAAACAGGGGAAAACAGCTTTCGGAAGCTCTCAGTTCTCTTGTTCGCTCAATCTCCATGAAAGATAGTTCTTTGGGGTTAGCTTCATAACACAATCTTTACATGGAGCGAGTAGATATAGGTCTTTTCTTTCGGGTAGACCCGATGGAGCGCCTTGCGCCAATTGTGCACTGGTGCGGCTTCTGGAGGATTCATGTCCGTTTCTACTGATCGCTATCTACTGCCTAATGTCAAGAGTCCAAGTTAAAGATTGCGACATTCTAAAGGCAGAATACTGATGGGATAAGAAAGGGTCCTTCTTTTGAAGTCCTCTCATCAACTTAAGGTCGAGTATAAACCGGAAAGTGTGTTGAGGGAATTGACAAGGCTTCTATACCTAAAGTCCTAAGCACCTGAAGAAGCCAGGGCTAGTCAGTGGACATATGAGGTAGAATGTTTTCTAATTTTAAGAAAGAAGCATTACACGAAATTAAATGAGTGGAAAGACCACAACTCAAGTCTCATCGATTGAAGGTCGAGTGTTTTTCTGATGAGGCGGTTTGGACCTACGCCAATTCCCATCCTTGTCCGGGACAGTGAAAGACTCTGATTCATTCCCTATATCCAATCTGGTATCATGACTTTGGTTCCCAACCTCAATTGTGCCCAGTGAACCAATGGCACTTTCCCAGACCAGATTACTGACTATATCGTGGTGACCTAGGAAACTTGGAAGCTGTTGTTAGAACAACCGACGCTGGATAGAGAGACTGGAAAATTTGCCCGGTGAGGCAGTTGTGAAATAACAGGACAATTTAGAGCTTTGTGATCTATGAACTTCAGAGTTTTCTGGCTTCCTATCTGGACTAGAATTATCTCATCAGTTTTTGTTTTTCTAGATGTTTATAGGTTTATCTGTCTTGGTGTTCTTCTGTGTTGTCTTTATTACGGTATTAAATTCTAATTATAGTGATTGAGACGATCCTCATGTTACGTTTGTGTCAGCCAGAAATACACTGCAGGAAATAACCATGAGGTCGAAAGAGAGTGTGACAGTAAGTCCGGGGAACGGATGAGGGTTGGCAGCAAAGACCTATCCCCAGCCAGGGTAAAAGAATAAGTTTGAAATATTGTGACGGGACATTATGGGACCCAACCCATAGCTTGTTACATGGACCAACAATATGTAGTTTTCCGCAGCGGTGTTTCGAGCGCTTAAAGAGAATTGCTTATTGTCAACTGCGTCCGCGACATCTTTGCCGGTCTTAATTTTCACTTTTCCGCACACATGGGCGCTTCTCCACACCACTCCCCTCCCGCTTGACCTTTGACCCGTGTACCATACATCCGGTCTATTAATCAACTGGAGCCCTACGCGTGTCAGTCTTTCCAAGCAAGGACACAGAACCAGATGAGTACATTTAATTAGTTTAATAGTTTAATATTGTCATAGTGTGTTTCATGTAGGTTTGTTTTGGTTTGTATTTGTTTGTCCTGTGCTGACGAAGGCTTTGGCCACAACGTCCAATTTGTCTCTTGTAGTCGTGTTTTAGTAAAGCTCACAATCTACTTTTCGTTTTTTTTTGGGTGATTCATTCATTCCTAAAAAAATAAAAAATTTAACTTGCATGTCCTTCGCAGGACGTAGCAATCAACCCCAGCATTTTCGCTGTTCGTGATTCCTGGGCACATTTTACGTTCAGTAGTTTGCAATGCTTTCTGAACGAGCAGCCCCTATACCTTTTTTTTCGAAAAAATATCCAGCACCGCTGTGTTGCTTGCTTGCTTGTGTTCACTGGCTGTGAACTCCAGCGTGAAGTCCTGTATGTCGGATGAAGACATCCTGTTGTCCAACATCAGTGTGATGTCATACAGGACCTGAGGTTTGCGTGAGTATCCGTTGTCCCATGTCTGGCTTACTGGTGTGCAGACTGGTGGTTCCTCGCCGTGCAGGCAGATACTCTCCGACTTCGGAGGAATCGCTGTGTTTCGAACCCGGGTATACGGCCTCACAAACCGCATTCGCAAGCCCTTAGCCACAGAGACCGATTGGCAAACTAAATGATTTGCATATCCTTTACAGGACATCGCTGTCAACATCAGCATCTTTCAGCTGATTGTTGATTTCTTGGCAAAAGTACGCTCAGTAGTTTGCCATTGCTTTCTGAGCCGCCGGCTCACATACCCAGTACGTTACCGACGCGATTCGAACCACTGCTGATTCTCACCGTCGTCACGTTACTTACGAGAGTATACGAGACTACGGAGAAAAAAACTAAACTAAACTCTAGGCCTGGAAGCCGGAGATTGGCAAACTACTGAACGTAAAATTCGCCCAGGAATCACGAACAGCGAAAATTCTGGGGTTGACTGCTACGTCCTGTGAAGGTCATGCATATATATATATATATATATATATATATATATATATATATATATATATATATATATATATATATATATATATATATATATATAGTTGATGTCTTGGCAAGTTTACGTTCAGTAGTTTGCCATTGCTGTCTGAACGACCGGCTCCCATACCAGTTCGTTAAAACCCAGCGCAACAAGACTCGTTTCAGATAATCAAAATATGTTGTTATATAACTATCAACAGGATCTGAACATTTTATGTTCCCCAATGGTGATTACTCTCATATTTTCTAAATTTCTAAAATATGTTCACTGTATAGAGAAAAAAAGATCTGGAAACATTATGCGTTCCTGTCGCACACATTTCTTAATAGGTTGATATTGACCTACTTCATTGCCAATCTTAAATCAGCTTGTTGTTTCCAATATATGATTTTAAAAATTCTAAGATCTTTCCTATCAATTTGACATCTTTTATTTTATCGAAAGCTTTTGTGTAGTTGTAGTCAATGAAGCAAAGATGTAGGTCTTTGTTTATCTCCATCGAACGCTCGAGTAATGTTCTCAGCAAGTACTCAAAACTTACTGTGTCTTGCCTTCTACGAACCCACATTGTTCTGATCCTAGTTCAGGCTGTATTTTCATCCTTACTCTTTTTGCATGCTGATTCTTAGCAAAATCTTCATGATGTGACTCATTATGCTTATTGTTTGATGTTGATAACATTCCAAGATTCCCGATTTCTTTGGGATTGCTATAAATATAGAGTTACATAATTCAGAAGGTATGCATGTCTCCAGTATCATATACAGTAAAACCTCGGTTTCGTTGTCCTAGGTTTTCGTGGATTTTTTTCCGCGAAAAATGTGTCTCGGTTTTCGTTTGTTGTCTCAGATTTCGTCGGCGTGCCAACGGGACCTGGCTACTAATTTTGCGTAAAGAAAGGGACCCACGCGTTCTTCTGCTCAGTTTGGCCTTGTTTCTCGTCGTGTGAGCATCATTTGCTAATAGGTTAACCCTTTCATGTCAGCTCCATCATGGGACCAAAGAAAGTTTTAATGCCAGCAGCCCTTCGAAGAAGTAGGCCAGGAACACGATCGAGTTGAAGAAGGAAATGATTTAAATATACGACAGCGGCATTAAGATTGCTGAACTCGACCGTTTGTACGAAGTCGCCATCCACGATAAGTTCCATTGTGGCGAAAAAGGAAACAGATCCATTCGTTAAAGGAATGCATGAGATCTTA
>JACEFZ010005306.1:0-11173 GCA_014155875.1 Cepaea nemoralis
TTTGTATTGCAAAAGCCCCGTTTTTTGTTTAAAGGTTTTTTTTTTTTGAAAATTTTTCCTCTGCCCCTTGCCCCACCTTTTAACTTTTTCTTTTTTTTTTTTTGGGTTTTAGGGAAGGGCCCCCCCCCCCCCGGGGTGGTATATGCTTTTAGATAAGTCTTCTGTATTTTACTTGATGTTAGTATTTGTTCATCTGAACGAACTGTTTAGGTTCTTTCTGGATCTAAGTATGTACTTTATTGGTTCACGTAGAGTAGGTTTTTTCTTTCTTCTCTAATGTCCCTAGAAACTGGGAACCTGTGGTGAATATAAAAGTCGAGGGGTTAAGCGTCCCCCCCTTACTCCTAACTTATGCAAGGTCCTTCTCCACCCTAATGACAAGGCTTTCGAAGTCACCATCCGCATAAGACATAAATTCACCTCAGTCTAAAAACCCACTAATATATGTAATGATAAGGTTAATACACCTCATCTATTTCCTATTCTAAAACGATATTTTTAATATACCTTATAAAATCGATGTTCTATAGAATTAATGTAGATCCACGAATCGAATTAATCCTCGGCCAAGCACTTTATCCCATTATAAGGAGATATTTCTTTTCATTACAGGAACAAATTCTATCTTTCCGTCCATTGGGGGAACAACACTAACTGACACAAAGACGTGGCCACTCTCTTTAGATCATCTTTGTCCCCGTCCTTGACATTGCTGGACAAAGCAAATTCAGATTCTTATCCCTTGTCAGTGGAAATTCCAGATCTGGGCTTTTCCGTATCCCTACCTCATAACGCAATAGATGATCATAGCTGTCTCTCTTGTAGCAAACTAATTTTCCACTAAAAGGTCACCTTTGTTGTAGTCGACTCTCCCGCCTTGACCTACATACACATGCGCTGGGCATCCGTTGTTTAATTTCCCTTTTGTTTCATTACCCTTTTGCTCCCTGGGTATTGCTGCATACAGTCGTCGATCTGGGACCCCCAACATACAGCATTTCACGACAGTAATTATCCCAAAATGTTCTCGATTGCCGTTTAAAGACAAAGTTCAAATGAAAAATTGGCCCAGTGCTATAACCCTGTACCGTCAGTTCTTTTTGGCGAAGAAATGCAACCCTGCCTGCGGTGATGACATGTCATCCTTTGTTGTAACAATGATTGCTCATGACAGAGTAATGATAACGATAGTAGAACAGTTCAACAAAGACGAAACATAAAGTCTGGTTTTCATTCATAAACAAGTTGTTTATCCAGTTCTCTGTAAAATCTCAGTAACTTTTCACTGTCGCCAACCTTGACCCGCAGGTCAACTTCAGTAATCTTTGTCACAATAATACACACTGTAAACTGACCGGACACTTTTTCCGTTATACAAAAACACGTTCCACCCCGTTCTGTCACCCCTCCCGGTGATTCAGAAATGTCAATTTTCTCTGTTTTCCAAACATGTACTTCCCCAGTACCTGGACGCTGGTGTCTCCACCCGTCCTATTAACTGCGTCGACAAATCTTGACCAGTCAACTTGCGACAACACAATGCGTTCCCTCGCCACACACACACCTGTCAATATCTTGAATTATCAATCCTGTCTTTATCACCGACAGCGATATCCAGCCCGTCTCGCCGCGCAGACTTTTACCTGTGCTCGGTGTTTGTGCCTAGTGACCACCCCCCGTCACTGTAATCGACTCTCCCAGTTGATTTGTGCTGTGTTAATACTCCTGGCGCCCCGCCTCGTCTGTTTACGTGTGCTGACCGCCGTTAATTTACCTGTCGTGAACTTCACTTGAACTGTCTGCTAGCTTGAGTTTTCACTCCCGTCTGTCTGTGTGAATTATGTGGCGCACACACAAAGAGTTCACATTACCCTCTTGAAGCCACACAATCCAAATTGTCAAGGGTTTGCTAGTTTGATGGAACGAAGTCACCAGATAATAACTCCTCTCTCAGCGAAGAGTTCACAAATAACCAGAATGACAACAATGTCTATATTGTTCTTGACCGTACGTAGCCTTCCAGATAATCAATATATCCCCGTCGTCCTTGACCGGAGATACCCCAGATGTCACACGTCGTTTTTTATGATACGTGCGTGTGATGGTCGTTGTCTAGGTAACGATGCTCCTGGTGTGTCAATCGAGCTATCTAACTGTCTCTTAATCCAACTCACCCCAGCAGTGCACCTTCACCAGTCATGAAACAAGATTGAGTTGGCGCACATAATCTTTAATCCAGAAAGAACACGGACAGACGGAACATGTTTATACATCCAGAAATAATGTAATCCATAGAATATGAATTCCTCCTCACAATTTAACCAGCACACATCACTGTCTTCTCACGGCCTGCTGAATCTCAAATTCACAAGACATTTAGTCCAACTACTATCCACGGCTGGATCTCCCACAATACGACCCACCCACTGGGTCGGAGCCTCTGCTCTCTATGTAACCCACTCTGGGTTTTTAGGACTCCCTTCACAGCTCGGAGAATCCAACAACACCGTTCTCCGTCGACTACCGACTCGTTCGGTATCTAAAACTCAACTCCCCGAAGTCCCTTGACTTCAACACAAAAATACCCTATCTCTCGCCCCATCCACCCTAGGGTTTTTTCTCTACCCTCACTATTTTATTTCTCAGGACTGGCTGTTTTCTCATAGCCAGGTCAGTCACTTTACTGTCTCCCACTTTCATCTCCATTCTTTCTCATGCCCGGTCACTCACCTCATTGTCAATGACCCAGGCTTATGTCAGCGATAAATTATCCTTCTGCACTGAATCATTTAAAATGTATCTGGGCTCCTAGGACGGCCCAGTCTACAGTTAGTTAGTGCAGGAAACGTGGCGGGAGGTAAAGGCGGCTGGCTTGCTACTGACCGCATCACTCACCGAGTTCTGATTGGTCTATAGAAATATGGGTCTAGCGCCACAGGTCCAATGCCCCTGATGACGTGTCAACGGGTCTTTATTTTGTAAAAGGGTATGTCTTTAGCTTTGATATCAAGATAGGCATGGGGCGTTCAGTAGAGAATCAGAGAAACAGCGTAAATGGGTGCTCCATAGAAGCAGCCTCGCCCAGTAGGGACAGTCACGTGCACGAGGTGACTCCAGAAGGTCAGCAGGCGACTGAGTAAGAATATGAAGGCTGGGAAGTAAATACCTGTTTCTGTCCCTGGTGCTGTTTCTGTCTCTGAAGCTGTTTCTGTCCCTGGTGCTATTTCTGTCTCTGAAGCTGTTTCTGTCTCTGAAGCTGTTTCTGTCTCTAGTGCTGTTTCTGTCTCTGGAGATGTTTCTGTCTCTGGAGCTGCTTCTGTCTTTGGAGCTGTTTCTGTCTCTGGAGCTGTTTCTGTCTCTGAGGCTGCTACTGTCTCTGGAGCTGTTTCTGTTTCTAGAGCTGTTTATGTCTCTGGAGCTGTTTCTGTTTCTAGGGCTGTTTATGTCTCTGGAGATGTTTCTGACTCCGGAGCTCCCTTCTTGGAAACCCCCATCTTGGCTATCTTCTCGTCTAAGGTAAGTGACTTGGGCACAGGAACAGCGGCTTCCTTTTCTGCCAGGACAAGCTGGATGTGGCATGGGCTGCTCATGTATGGATAATGCCTACATGGGCTGCTCATGTATGGATGATGCCTACATAGGCTGCTTATGTATGGATGGTGCGTCCATGGGCTGCTCATAAATGGATCGATGCGTCCAATGGCTGCTCATGTATGGATCGATGCGTCCATGGGCTCTGTATGCCCTCCTGCGCATTTTTGGGGGCAGCATTAGTCTGAACGTGCTCAACTGCAAGGTACTCTCTTGACAGATCTTTACATTCTTTCTTAGAGGGGTGATAACATCTAATAAAGGTAGTTGAAGTTCATGTGTAATTATGTCCCTTGCATATTTTGTAAGGGTAAAACAACAAGGTGTTAAATGTTTTTAAAATAGCAGAGGTCCGACTTCATTGGCACTGGATGTTATTCTATATGGCTAAGTCGATTTCCGCTAGGCGAACACATACGAACGCCGTAGCTCCAGCGATTTCCCTGGAGTCCCAGATAAAATTGGACTCGTGAACGTAACGGCATAGCACGGATTCCAACCCACGACCTACGGAGCGCTAGGAAGACGGCGTGATCACTTCATCATGGATACTCCCTGATGCACAGTTGACAGACAGTTACCTACATTCTTTCTCAGAGGGGCGATAATATGTAATAAGGCAGTTGAAGTTCATAAGTAATTATGTCCCTTACGTATATTTTGTAATGCTTTCGATTTCGATTATATCATTACCTCTACGCCGTTCAACCTCAGAGAGAAAGTATATTAGATTCCATCCTGACTCAGATTAATAATCCTGTTACTGAGTCAGCCACAACTGGTAGCTGAGCATGGTTTTACCAACAAGATATTAATTTGAAGATGATTGCTGTCCGTAGGTGGCAATTGCCAACGTTACAAGTATGTAGTTCTAATGATACAATAAACGGAGTTTTTAATATGGTGTATTTTTAATGGCTGTGAAGTTGCTGAAAATATTGCCGTTCCAAGTTTTGTATTCGCCCTCTGTGGAGTTCATGCAACATAATAGGTGAATACAAAACTTGGAACGGCGATATTTTCAAAAACTGCAGTCATTAAACATACACCGTATACTTAATGTTCTATTGACCGATGGCCAAAATGAGTTCTAGGAAATGCCTAGGGAAGTATAGGCGGCCTCCTTGCAACTGACCACATCACTAGTGCCATTTGGTGTATAAACATATGGGTCCAGCACAAATGTGTCTATTGCGTCAAAGGTTGGAAAATGGGACCTTCTTTCAATTATTATAGTGGAGAGTCGCGGTGACGTAATGGCCAGAGGCTTGCCTGTCCGCCCGGTGGTTATGGGGTGGAATCCGCATTGGAGATAATTTTTCAAATTGGCTTGAGCTCCCAAGTTTATTTAACCTAAACTCGGTACCAGGAAAAGTTTTGGAATGTAAAAGCAGCTAAAGGGATACTAACCACGTCATCTTCCGAGTATTGTCAGATCTATAACAATGTAGACCCAACATCATATAACCTTAGACCCTTACATTGTTATTAAGATTCTTAACTGTCATCATCATCATCATCACCATCATCATCATCATCATCATCATCATCATCATCTAGTGTCGTACCGGCTGGCGTTGGCGTTCATGCCTCTCCATAAATTGCGATCTCCGTCGTCATGGATCAATTCATGTGTTGATTCCCTTCCGTGCTATGACACAAGACTGTCAAGAATCTTTTCACGATGTCACCCTCTATCTCTCTTTCCGAACATCTTACCGGTTGTCACAACTTGTTCCAGTTTTTATCTTCTCATAACCTGGCCAAATAACGATGACTGCATCTTTCAGATGTTTGTGATAAGTTGTCTTTGCGACTCAGCTTCCCTTAAAATGTCCTGATTGCTCATTTTGGCTGTCCAATTAATTTTCAGCATTCTTCTATAAAATCACATCTCCCAGGCTTCCATGAATTTTTTCGCTCGTTTACTAATTGTCCAAGATTCGTAGACATATGTTAAAATTGGTTCTATGAAACATGCAGGAACTTTCTAACTTTCAAGGACAGTAACTTATTGCACAAAATGTTCTTCATTTGTCAGAATGCAGTTTTTACTTGTCCTATTCTGTTCTTTACAGTTATGCTTTTTCGTAAACACGCATTCCTTTAGATCGGCTTTTCCAATGAAAGATGACAATTGCAAAGAGAATAAACGTGTTCAAGTGCTACATAGAACCTGTACTTTTGTATGGATGTGAAGCGTGGACAATGGGCAGACAAGCTGAGAAACATATAATGGCAGTGGAAATGTGGTTTCTGATGAAAATGCAAAGAATACCATGGATAACCAGAAAGTCCTACAAGACAGAAATGAAACATGTAAACTGATTAGAGTAATTAGATGTTGACAGTCAAGATTTTTTGGGTGCGTTATGAGAAGAAATAAATTGGTGATCTCGGTGACAAGTGGCAAACTTAAGACGAAAAGAGCAAGGAAAAGGCAGAGAAGTAAATGTTTGGATGGCTTAGCCACATGGTATGGTCGAGACAAGAACACTGAGCTGATCCATGACTATGGTGATAGGGTGAGATGGCGATACATGGCCGCTCACGCTTATCGGCGTGGCACATGGTGATAAGGAAGAGGAGTTCGGCATTGAAACAATGTGGTTGGCATCACTTCAGTTGTGATACGGAACTCTTGAACAAAGCGTACTCCTCCTTGTCTGATTAAAGAGTGAGGAATTTAGCAGTTTTTTTTCTTTTTAAATCTTTCTTATTTGCATCGATTAACTTTTTAGCAGCCGAGTAATCTATTGGAAACATAAATCAACAAAAGAATAGAATGACCGAAAATGTTTTCAACAACATGAAATCAATCTTAACATATAGAGAGATTAACAACGCAATTTAGAATTGCCAAATGTTATTGAATACATCTATAACGTAGAAGACTGGACAATGAACACGCAAATAGAACGTTCAATAGAGGCCATGGGGATGTGGATATACAGAAGAAGAATATGTTGTATTTCACGGAAACAAAAACAATCATATACAGTTTCTAGAAAAACTAAATTACAACGTAAATTACTTAAATTACAAGAATCTCAGAAGTCGGAGTGGGTTCGCCTGTTAGCAAGGGACACTGGCAACAGGGAAAGCTAATCCACACGCACAAATCACTCCATTGCACTAAATGTCGCAGCACTACACTCGATGTAGTAGCAAACAAACAACAACACGTTTACAGATTGGAATAGATAGAAGGAGAAAGGTTGCGTTGAGTTGAGTCAAGTTCCCATATCACAGCACTTGGCATGTTCCTATGTGTACTCCATCTCCATCCGTAAGAGCCAGCGACGAGTCCCAGTACTAGTGTTACCAGAAGCAGTCACATTTTATGTCCGTCAGACCTGACCTTATATATTATAATGTCGGCCAGATCCTCTGGTCGCACCCTGCAGTACAGTGACAATCTATCCATTCTTCTGCACCATACTATTCTAAACAATCTGTCCGCCTGCTAGGTTTCTCACCACACCAGCATGTCCAGGGGTACCCTGGGAAATGAGGCGTAGGGTGAAGGAGGGGGGGGGGAGGCGGGGAGCGTATCCAGCAGATGCTCTCTATATTTGACTGTTGAATGGAAGTCTGCCATTCTGCTCGAAGTATGCCTGTCTTCACCTTTCTCATCATACTTTGTCAATCCGTTATAGTCACAACAAAGGTCAGAATACAGAGCATGCATATTTTCTGTGGAAACGTAACGGGGTGAAACTTAGATATTGCACCTCACGTGAAAGTCACATGTATCCGCCTTTGAATATAAATGTTCATCATCATCAAGTGCCATGCTAGCCGGCGTAGGCGTTCATGACTCTCCACATACCTAGGTCCTTGGTTTACTGGATCAACTCTGCTGATGATATTCCACTATGCCACCGTCTCAATCCATCCAGCACCATTGTCTCTTGGTATGCCACTGCCTCTTTTCTCCTCGATCTTTCCATTTGTCACGTTCTCCAATGCCTCTCTTCTGATCACATGACCAAAGAAAGCTGTCTGTCTCTTTCTTATTTTCGTATATAATGTTCTAGTTTCATGAGCCTCTTTCAGGCAATCGTTGTTAGTTACTCTGGCAGTTCAAGGAATTCGCGACATTCGTCCCAGAGAACCGTGTCGAATGGGTTACGGACGCAGTTCGTAATCCCGCATATCCGCTTTCGAAACACAGTTGTGGAAGATTTGGTAGAGAGATTCTTGCGTTGATTTTTTATGAAATAGTATGGGTGCCGACCATTCAGAAAGCAATGGCAAACTACTGAACGTAAACTTGCCCAGGAATCACGAACAGCCAAACAACGCTGGGGTTGACTGCTACGCCCTGTATACGTAATAATGGAAGCACATACTAAAACAAGTCAAGACGTCCACATAAAACGTGATTTGTGTGTCTACTTTCTTTATAAAATGAATTTTTGAAGGGGTGAGACGTACAGAACCGTAAAGTATGAAGGGAAAAACAAGATCAAGTAATGGGTTCTTGTATTAACGCGATCTTGAAATAATCTTCATTCCCCCCCCCCCCCTTCCTGGAAATCCCAAAATTCCCCCGGGGGGGGGGGAGAGAATTCCCCACCGGTTGAGAACCACTGCACTATGGAGTACCCGGAAACGACAGAGCTGATCGATTGGCTAAGGAAGGAGCAAAAGAAAAACAGCCTGATGTGCCCATTACATTCCACCAAAAGAAGAGAATGATCAAATTAGTTAGAAGGCCACCAAACCCTACTCAAGACGACTACAACGTTATGGACAGACCAGAACAGGTCATTCTTCTGCGCCTCAGAACAGGACACAATAGATTACGCAACCACATGTATACAAAATTCAAGATTGGTGACTCAGCCATGTGCACATGTGGTTTGGCGTCGCAGACAGCAGAGCACATACTCCAGGATTGCCCAAACTACAACATATCCAGGCGAACCTTCTGGCCTAGAGAGACATCAGTGGAAGATAAACTCTATGGACCGCTGAGTGAACTAAAAAAGACTGTTAGATTCATAAAAGAGACACAATTGCAGTTATAGACATATTTCAAGCGAACGAAAGAAGAAGAGGAAGAAGCATTTTTCTCAAAATCCGCATTCCTACCGCCAATATATGTTTCTAAGCGTTTCTACTAATTGTACGTGTTTCATAAGCAGACACCATTATGGGGTCTATATAGCACTTCAACACTTTTTTTTCTCACTGACAACTTGTAGTAATAGATATCCGCTAAAAACAGGCTTTCCTTGAATGTCAAGGAAAGAGAAACCACTGTGGTTATATCAAAGAAAAGAGAAACCACAGTGTTTATATTAAAGAAAAGAGATACCACTGTAGTTATATCACAGAAAAAGAGAAACCATTATGGTTACATCAAAGAAAAGAGGAAACACTGTTGTTATATGAAAGAAAAGTGAAACTACTGTGGTTATATCAAAGAAAAGAGAAAACACGGTGGTCATATCAAAGGAAAAAATAACACTAACATGTGCTATAACAATAGACAGAAAGAACAGATAAAAGCAGGAAGGGCTGTAGCAGGATATAACAATACACAACGAAAACACTTATGGCTGTGCGACTCCTGCGAAGATTGATTGATTGATTGATTGATTGATTGATTGATTGATTGATTTAGGAACCGATATCACAGCATTCGGGGCATTCCCATAAGCGCTCCGTCCCCATCCTCAGCAGCCAGCGAAGAGTTCCAACACTAATGGTACCAGTAGCAATCTGATTATATGTCCGTCTCGCCTTTCTTCTGAGCGTCGATCGTCGGCCAGATCCTCTCATCACCCCTCGCTGTCGCATTCTTACCAGACTATGGTGATCCATTTGCTCCTCCGAGGTGTACACGTGCTCCCACAGGGTCGCAAATACGTCGTCCTTATCATGCATCAATACTCCACCAAGTTTTGCAGAGCCAGCCAATCTGTCTGTCTGTTCATTCCCCAGCACACCAGCATGCCCGGAGAAAAGATCCAGACGATGCTTATCACCCATGACTTCCGAAGCGAAGCAAGCCACTCTGCACGAAGCTTGCCTGTCCTCACCCTACTCAACATGCTTTCTGAGTCAGTTACAATCACGATGTGTGTGTATCGTATTCTCCTGCGAAGAAGTGAGAGATAACAAACACAGAAACGATGTATATACTTTACAGCAAATCCGGAAAACGGACATCGGTGTAAAAATAACAATGATGATAATAACTGGGCTAATGTTCGCCATGGGGGACTGACTCCCTACGGTCAGATTTTTGTCCTAAACCTGCGACTGGCCTAACAAGCCGGCAGGGGATCTTCATACTGCTCGTAGAAAAACTATGAAGCCCATAGGCCGGCACTCTCCCGCTGTTTATACTTCACCTCGACACTGCAAGGTACAAGAGGAACGTGATGAGATGAGATGAGAGACGAGATGAGATAATAATGTGAAAATTAGATGAAACAAATGAGTTACCCCACAACTCTACAAATCAATGTTTCGATCTTAGCGAACTTCACGGGGAACAACACAAACGTTCGGTGTAAGATATGTAAACTGTGCCTGTGTTGTTTATCTCTCGCTTTGTCGCATGGCTAGCTGTTCTCATTTCGCAGGGAAAAAGAGCTCCCAAGTTCAAACAATTTAAATACCTACTGGCAATAATAACATCAAACGGAAGATACGTAACAGAGATTGAGAGCAGAATCGGTCAAGCGAAAGCTGCAGTTAAAAAAATTTAAACTAAACTATAGTTACCAAATTGGGATGCGAAGGAACCACCTCCAAATGATGACACGTCCTCGATGCACGTACAAAGATTTGAATCCCAGTTGGTAATAACTTGCAATGTCGATGTTGTCTACAGTGTCCTCTAATCTCTATTATTTTATTCTACTTCTACAAGCAAGAATCAATACGTGTGAATTTGTTTATGTGTTGTCTAAGTGCCCGCGAGGGATCAACAAACAATGATATTTCTGTGCAGTAAGGGCAGGATTAGGTCGTCAGTGCTTGAGCTTGTTGGAAACGAGAGGAAAAGTCATCAGGCACTCGGGACATTCCCGTACGTACTCCGCCCTCATCAACAACAGCCAGCGAAGAGTTCCAATACTAATTGTACCATTAGCAGTCTGACATTAGAAGGTCAGAGTAGTCATGGAAAAAAACTCATCATCATCTTCCACTTCTGCCGTCAAGCGTAGTAGGGAGGAATAATTTGCGTTCCAGCGCCTGGTTGGCGGCACTGAATAGTGTCATTCCGTGTGGTTGTACAATGTCTCTGATGTCGTCAATCCATTTTCTTCTTGGACGTCCTCGGAACTAAAAGTTGAAAACCGCTGGGATAACCAACTGTGTATGTTGTCGTTTCCTTAGCCTTTTTTGCAGGATGCAAAGTCACAGGCTAGCAATGCTAATGTATACTGTTCGGTACCGTTATGATCAAACTGCCTTGTATCTAATTAAATGCGCCGTGTTTGGCCAGGAAAGATAGTGCTGAAAGGCTTGTTCTGGCTGGGGGACCGTGTCATTCGGAGACAGCTTTCCTGTGACGTGCCAGGGGGAAAAACAAAATTTTTCCAAGGAAAAGGTTTTT
>JACEFZ010005307.1:0-11232 GCA_014155875.1 Cepaea nemoralis
GGGGCCTTGGGGCTCCAGTCGCTCAGGGGGGCTGCCGAATCCCACTGCTGCTCCGGTCAGTAGAAGACGACCATATGGCCTGAGCCGCCTGTGTGCAGGTCTGCGACTACGGCTGCCAGCGTACCCACGCCTGCCGCTTTGCCGCTCGCCCATCGCCACAGGGCTTGAATGTGATATGTGACGTTGGATGAAGAATGACTTGCGCGATGACTTGGATTAAAGTGAGGAAGAGTTGCGCAATTCGTCGACCTCACTCTCTCGCCTGAGTCCATCTGAGTCCAGTGGCAAGACAAGTCGAGACGATTGGAGACGAATACAGGTGCAGTGGATGACCAGGGCGCTCTACGTGCCTTGCCGTGCTCATTACGTTCCACAACGCTTTGCAGGTAAACGCCGTTTTGCCCGTTGAATCAGGAATGATTTCTTCCGCGCAGTCTGCCGAATCCTGTCTTCACATGCTGGGTAGGCATACCCTAGTTTACCTCTTGGTTTGACACCAAATCGGATACCCATGCCTGGTTTAGCCAGCCTCTCACAGCTGTTGCCCGGGGGGTGGCCGCTGTCGCATGCTGACAGCTACTAGGAGCCACAGGCACGAGCTGGGTGTCAGGCTTGGACCAGTGGGGGATGGGTCCTGAAAGGACATGAGAGCCATCCTTACCAAAGATGCTACCAATGCCTGACACCCCGTACCCCCTAATAGGGAAAGTTAATCCACACTCAAACAGCCCGGTTCACTATAGGTAGTAGGCAATGAATGAATCACCAAAACACAAGAAGTAGATTGTGAGCTTTACTAAAACACGATTACAAGAAACAAATTGGACGTTGCGGCCCAATCCTTCGTCAGCACAGATCAGACAATCACAAACCAACACAAAACTACCTGAAACACACTACATGACAATAATATTAAGGGTACTTATCTGAATCTGTGTCCTAGCTTGGAGTGACTGACGACTGATGCGAGTTCGACGGCTACCAGTGGATTGTATGGGCCGGATGTATGATCAACGGGTCAAAGGTCAAAACGTCAAAAGCTCAGCTATTGGCTAAACAACCGGGCGGGAAGGGGGTGCGGTGGGGAGGCGCTCATGTGGGCAAAAGTTAAAAATAGGATAGGCGAAGATGTCACGGACGCACTTCGCAATTGGCAATTTCTCTTTGTGCGCTCGAAACACAGTGGCGGAAGATTTCATTGCGTTGGTCCTCACAGAGGGGCACGAGTAGCGGTCGCTCGGAAAACGATTGCAATCCTCCGAATGCAAACCTGCCAAGAAATCCCAAACAGCAGAAATAATGCTGGGGTAGACTGCGACGTCCTATAAAAGACATGCAATTACCTTTTAGTGGACTATACAACTGGGGGAGGGGTGGGAGGGGGTGCGACTTGGACATTGAGGCCGTGAAGGGAGACTGCACCCAACTGGAAGATGAGACGGTTTTCCAATGTTTGACGATCCCGTTCGTGAGATGCGCACGATTTGATCGCCGTGACCTGTATGTCAGCCACGCCACAGTGGTCAGGACTGTACTAAAGGTAGTAGTACGTGTATGGACTACTCTTGAGTTCAAAGCGAACGAAAGCAACAACAACAACAATAACAACAACAACAACGACGACGACAACAACAACAACAACAAACTTCTAGCGGGACGGGCATCAACAACGATAAATGAATGCCTTGACAGTATATGGTTTGTTCTCTTGTGCTAGGACCTTCTTCCTTTGCTATACTATTAGTCCCGTGTTGGTTTTATTTTCTTTATTTCGCCCTCAATTTCTTATCTTCTTCTTGCAATACCCGTCTGTGTTGATAGGTCATATTTATGTGAGAACGAACGAAGAAGCTACACGTGAAACTGGCCGAGCAATGTGGCAAATGTCCTTGGAGGAGAGGTTCAAAAACATGCAACCGATATGGCTTGCATGTATCGCATGCTGAATAAACACATGCATTCGCTTTATCTGTCTGCCTTATCACTAGCAGGCGCCGTGGTGAAGGGGTTACGGAGGCACTTGATATTCCCGCATACCGCGTTCGAAGCACAGCTGCGGGCGATGTGGCAGCAGAAGGCCTTGCGTTATATTTCATACAATGGTATGAGTGCCGGTCGTTCGAAAATCAATGGCAAACTACTGAACGTAAACTTGCTAAGATATCACAAATAGCCAAAAAAATGTTGCAGCTGACTGCAACGTCCTGTAAAGGATATACAACTAACTTTATCAGTAGGCGTCAGGATACTTCTCATGATGAACTAGATCTTGAAGTTTCTGTTTAGCTCCACAGAGCTTGAAGTTTAATGCTGAGTTAGTGGGCCAGTATATTTTAGTTAGCTTGCTATACCAAGATAGCTAAAAGTTAGTTGCATGTCCTTTACAGGACGTCGCAGCCAACCCCAGTATTTTTTGGTTGATTGAGACTTTCTAGGCACTTTTACGTTCAGTAGTTTGTCATTGCTTTTTGAAAGACAGGCGCTCACGTTATTGTGAAATTCAACGCAAGCCGGTCTGCTTCTATAACGCCTGCGGCTGATTTCGAACCCGTCATGCGGGACTGTGGAAATGTGTTCACTGCCCCTAAGCCATGGAGGCTGGCATATTAAAGAATTATCATACAGAATATATAAATAAATCAGTCAGCTATTCTCATGGATTTGATATTCTTGGAGTCAATGTTGCACTGTTTGTATACCCTCTTCACGTCGATACATATCTATATGTTGAATTGCCACGTTCGTATACAAAATTCTTAGTCTGAAGATGACCATTAGCTCTTTTTTGTTATCAATAGTATCATTTCTTGTAATGTCATGTCATTTCATGTTATTCATTCTGAAGACTGGAATAACGATTTTGACCACGTTAATTCCAGATTTGCATGCTATAAACTTATTGCTACCGAAAAAATGGTGTGATTCTTCTATGCCATTCCACGTCGGCATGGATGGTTTGTGACCAACGACTTGGATTGTAATTTTTTTTCTTTCTGTTATGACAATTCAATGCTCTTGATCAGTGTCCATTTATTACAATCGATATTTAACTACCTAAATTGAGTTTATTCCTAATCCCGTATAATCGCGTTCGAAACACAACCGCCCACGATTTGGCAGCAGACCGGTCTGCGTTGGTTTCATGTTGGTATCGTTGCCGGTCGTTCAGAAAGCAATGGCAAACTACTGAACGTAAAGCTTGCCGGGAGATCACAAAGGGAGAAATGCTGGTGTTGACTGCGGTGTCCTATAAAGGATATGCAAAAAAACAAAAAATGAGTGTGACTCTTTTGAGCGTTGTCTGGTCGCAGGTGCGAGAAGGTGTAGTTAAGAGTTATCCCTTCCTGCCATTCTCTTGAGCATTGTGTATCTTCAAGTGCGAGAGTGTGTAGTTAGGAGCTAACCTTCCTTGCTACACTCTTAATCCTTGACTGTCCTCAAGTGCGAGACTGTGTAGTTAGGAGCTATCTTTCCTTGCTACAGTCTTAATCCTAGACTGTTTGACTGTCTTCAAGTGCAAGAGTGTGTAGATAAGAGCTATCCTTCCTTGCTACGCTCTTAATCCTTGACTGTCCTCAAGTGCGAGACTGTGTGGTTAGACGCTATCCTTCCTTGCTACAGTCTTAATCCTTGACTGTTTGACTGTCTTCAAGTGCAAGAGTGTGTAGATAAGAGCTATCCTTCCTTGCTACGCTCTTAATCCTTGACTGTCCTCAAGTGTGAGAAGGTGTAGTTTGGATAGCTAAAAGTTATCTTTTCGTAGAGCTGAGACCCGATGATTTCCTGTATATTCTATAATCGCGTATGTACTCTGTTACATCAGCTGTTTGGCCTTGGTTCGGTCCTAACTGAATATAACTACTTTATTTCAAGTGCAAGATAGCATGTATTCAAGATAGGGAAAAACATACTCTTTTCCTTTCTTACGGCAAGCATCAAGATGAAGAAGAACATTAGTCATATATAGGGGGTATTTTTAATGACTGTGCATTGTTTACAAATATTGTCGGTCGAAGTTTTGTATATACCTATTATATTGCATGAAATTTACAGAGGGTGAATACAAAATTTGAACCAAAAAAACTTGAACTTCTTTTCAAACACTGCAGTCATTAAAAATATACCCCGTACTATTTGCCTAATTCAGTGCAGAAGGATAATATATCGCCATATGTGACATTCCACTTGGACAGGAGAACAATACATCACCATATTCGGATCATCGTGTTATTTGCTTTGTTTCGTGATATCTTCCGCAATTGTAAAACTCGGTGAAGGTTAATTTACATTATATCACTTGTTCATTTTATTGCGTAATAATATCGTTGGTCTAAACATACTTTTTGTCTGGCATTGAATCAGTTAATTATAGGAAAACGTCTGATGAAAACAAGAAACTTGCATGTACCATCCCATGTTATTAGTTCAAAGGTTGAGAATCTGGGTGCCATTTGATCAAAGTCGGTAATAACAATAAAATCATGTAAACACAATTTAAAGGTTCGCACATATTTAGAAATTATACACGTTACCTGCTTTCTTTGTCTTACCAGGACCCAAAAGAGCATAATATCATAACATACCAAACTTGTATGAGGTGAATACGGAGGACTGACTACCTCTTCCTGCAGAAAACTTTACGCCACAAAATCTAACCAGTCATGTACAAGTCTTTACAAAAGAAAATAAGAAAAATAACTCAGCGGGGCAAGATGCTGAGCATAGAGATAAGTAAATGGAACACATATGGAAAGAACAACAAGTGAGCATAGGATAGGCAATAAATCGCCCACAATACATTGGTTAATTAAGTCAGAAGAAGAAGACAAACTAATGACGCAACAAGGCAGAAAAGTGAACATTACAGAAGTTCAGGTATGAATTTATTATCATTGAGCAAAATATGTACAAAGTGTGTGCATTATTATTTTTTTTTTTTTTTTTTTTTTTTGCTCATTACAAACATTCTAAACTAGAACGCATCAATATGAAATGAAATACATCCTGAAATGACACAAAGAAAACAACAAAAACATACAGCTTTACACTGTACAATAAATTCATCCGCAACGGAAAATAGGACACTACATGAAATCCCTTTTTCACAAAAATACAATGAAACTAAAATCACAAGACAAAAATAGTTGCAGGGCTGCACAGAGACATCTAAGCACAGGCACATTGTTACATTCTAAATAACTGTTAACACTCAATAATTGCCTCTAACAGGAACACTTTACAATGCACAAATCAAAGCAGGTCTCTCTCTCTCTCTCTCTCTCTCTCTCTCTCTCTCTCTCTCTCTCCTCTCTCTCTCTCTCTTTCTCTCTCTCTCTTCTCTCTCTCTCTCTCTCTCTCTCTCTCTCTCTCTCTCTCTCTCTCTCTCTCTCTCTTGCATATGGATTAGCTTTCCTTATTACCAATGTCCCTCGCCATAAAGCGAGCCCACTCTGACTTATGAGGTACTTGTAATTTACGTCTTCCAGTCAAGAATGAGAAGTCAACATTTCAGTCCAACTGACCGCACATATAAGTAGCACATTTAAATTAGCAAGTTTTAGTTGTTCACAATATATTATGTCAAATGCATTGATTTACAATATTCCATCCAATCAGCACTAACCTTAAAATAATTCCTTCACAAATAATTTCTGAAACAACATCTATGTTTTATTGAAGTCAATGGCTATTGTCACTTGCAAATCTACAGCAATTATCTTACATAAACCAAATGTATGCTGACAACAGATGTTACATATATAATGCTCAATGCTAGATTTCAGAAATGGCACAAACTTATGGAATAACAAATAAAGTTAAGAAATGGAAAATGGAGAACAAAAGACAATGTTTAGGTAGTCTAGCAGGCTAGTCGACAATGGCAGTAGCAAATGGAAATCTCAGAGATCTTTAAAGCACCAGACGAAATTTTTTTTTTAGTCTCAGAGCAGAAACATGCTGTTGGTATATGAAGTGTTGGGACTATCACATTTTGTGTAGGCCTCGGTGCACGAAGGAACAGGTGGTCAGTGATTCTTTCCCATAGTGAATGATGAGAGCTGGCTGCACTCATGCCATAGTCAGTGTAACATTCTAACCGTTATACCAATGCGCCCACTCCAAGGAAAATAGGAAAATTGATTTAACTAAGTGAATTGATAAACAATAGAAATGGGAAGGTTCGCACCAACATTAAAGATCAAATGGACAAATCAACTGAATATTTTGATGACTTTATAACTGTACCTCTTCTCCCCCCCCCCCCCAAAAAAAAAAACATCCAGATATCCAGCCTGCATAAATGCAGCTTGATATCTATTGTCAAAACCCCTCTAAAGATGAAACTTGAAAATAAAACAAAAAAAACTATAAAACTTCTATAGGATGGGAAAGCTGCTGGTCCAGATGGTATTCCAGCAGAAGCTATTAAATCCAACATAAACAGATTACTGCATAAATTAGGGGTATGGGAAACTGAAAAAAACTACCAGCAGACTGAAGACAAAGTTATCTGGTGAAACTCACACAAAAAAGGGAACTTGCAGAAGTGCAAACATTATAAAGTAATAATTTTACTGTAAGTTGTTGGGAAAATATTCAGCAGGCTTGTTCTAGAGAGACTAAGAGATGCCACTGGCTAATAACTAAGCGATAAACAATTAGGCTTGCAACCACACAGAACCTGCATTTATCAGATAGCCACATTATGCATAATAATAGAGCAAAGCATTGAACAAAACACACCGCTTTATCTGTGAAATCCTTCAACAGCATTGATTAGGCATCTTTTTGGAAGCTGTTTGGCACTATGACATATCAAATAAAATCATTAAGTTAATCAAGGCAATATATACAGATATGAAATGCAGAGTTGTTCGTGAGGGAAAACTATAAAATAGGTACGTTTGTCACCTTTATTATTAATCTTACTGATTATAGACTGGATTACGAAGCGATCAATAACTACCGACACAAATGGAATTCAATGGGATCTGACTGAGCAGCTTGATGGTCTAGACTTCCCTTATGACACTGCCTTCTGACTCACACATGAAAGATATGTAATAGTCTGGCGCGATACATGATGATGTTGATGATGTTACCCATACCAGCATCCCTTGCAGTGCCCTGGGGTATGATGGGAAGCCGCTCTGGAAGCATGAATAAATAGAGGCACGTGTCAGTTTCCCGGTCTCTCAAAACCAGACAACCGTGGCCGAAGGAGCGATTAGGTAGATCGCTGTAGAGATGTAGATACCATCAAATAGGGAGGCTTTAACCAGCCCTCCCCAGTCACTGGACTCTTGGTAGTGACCCCTGGCCATGTTTGTGGGTTGTAGAGCAAACTTGAGCTCGGCTCTGGTTAATGTCGTAGGCCGCTCACATCCCTTTTTGTATACCCTTTCCTTTCGTATACCTTTCGTATACCCTTCGTATACCTGTTTATGCGTGTTTATGCCACTATATCCCTGCTGTTAGGGTTATAGTTTTGTTATTCGTTATGTTATGGTTTTTCGCTGTAACTGGTCCCAGTCGACTAATGGATGCGGGTGTCTTGTGTGGGTATTGAAGGTGCCTTTCGACTCAACTGAACATGATTGAGGTCTCACTGTCATTTAGAGACCGCCCCTGTAGTTAGTACTAGGCAGCAGTTATCTCTGTGGGATTTCAGATTCCCATTTCTGTATGTACCAACTGTCCATGAGTCCTGAGATGATTACAATAGAGAGTCCATACCTGCTGTTATGTTGTTGTTTACGTTGAGGCTCTGTTGTTGCCATGTCCTTGTTGGTTTGTGGAGATGGGTACCTAGTCACGTGCATAGCGATGTTAGGCAGCAGTGATTACTGTGGGAACATAGGTTCCCATTTCTGTATATGTCAGTTATGTGACATGTCAAGATGCCTGTTTGTCCCTGAATCATGCAGTTCTGCCAATAAAAACCTAATTTTGTTGTTCCTAATTTGTTTTGTTTAGTCTGTAGTTTGTTGTGTAAACTCATTGATCCTGTTACAGTCCAGCAGTGTAATCTTCTGTCTGGGGTGTACAACAGTACATCCCCCGCCCTAAGAACTCCTGGAATCTTCTGTCTAAATTCTACCCCTTTTCTTGTTAGCAGAGGAGGATATACACAGTGCTCTTTCTCTATTTCTCCTTATTGTCCTTTTCTTCTCTGGCCCATTAAAAGTCAGTGTTGCGCTTCTTTATCTTTGAGCACTTAAGTATAGGAAATTACATCTTCCTGTCCTCTATATTCCACCTCCTATGACAGATAAATTACGCAACTAGGTCTAAAAAGTCATTGATTGCAGACAAATATAATGAGAATAAATCACGCAAATAAATCACTCAATCTTCCTTGGTGAAACCTCACTTTAAGAGGAGGAATATTACACTTATTTAGGTAGCAATGTAAAAGATACAAATAACAGAAAGAGAAATTACAATATCAGTACAAAAGAAATTATAATATGAGTACAAAGGTCAAGAGGCGCTTTCTTAGCAGTAGGAAATGTGTGGAAGTTAAACTTAATTACGCTTAACTAAAACCTTAATTTTTGTTTCCATCTAACGTGTTAGATAGCTGTAACAAACCATATTGCCTCCATGGCTCCCGCGTTAGGTAACAGTAACAAACTATGATGTTGCTGTAGCTCTTGTGTCAGGTAGCTGTAACAAACCACAATGGCTCCAAGCCACCATGTGACCATGGCTCCTGTGTCAGGTAGCTGTAACAAACCACAATGCTGCTTCAGGTAGTGGTGTAAACTCTTGGGAAACTGAAGCATTGATCTGCAGATGTCTGTGCTAGACAAAATAAACAAAAATAAACAGCCACAATGTTTCTTCCTACAACATAGCTCACTGACGACCTCTTGCTATGTTTCACACAAAATAAAATACACCTGGAAGAAATCTAATTAGCATGTGAGAATACATACTGACATTTTAACATACAATAAAATATAACCGTTGATACAACCAGTCACCTACCTGTTTAATTTGTGTTACCTGGGGAAACTATAGCCTTGGCTCATTCAAGCATCTCATCATGTACTGAATACCAAGTTGAAGAAGACTAGAAAGATCAGCTGACGTGTGTCCCATGATCATGGCTGTGTCGGCAAACACAAAAATCACCCTGGTGGTCGTGGTAATGCTGGTGGCCAGAATCACCACAGAATCAACTTTCACAAATACCATCTTGGTTATTTCGGCAAAGTGGGTATGGAATTCTACCACAAGGCCAACAACAAATTTCACAGCCCATCCATTAATGTGGACAAGCTGTGGGTCACTGTTGAGTAAGCAGTCAAGAGCCAGCAGACAGAGAACGCACCAGTCATAGATGTCCAGGCTGGTTATTACAAAGTTTTAAGCAAATTCCGCCTAACTAAGACGCCAGTAATTGTTACGGACAAGTTCTTTAGCATAGTTGCAGAAAGGATACTCAAGGAAGTCGGTGGTGCCTGTGTACTGACTGCATACATTCCTGAATAAATAATTAACCTCCCTCCAAAAAGTACTTACTAGGGTCAATCACTTTCCAATATCTGTTTGTACTGTTTACATAGAAATACTACCCACAACATATTTTACAGATTGAAAATCTATACCCGTGTGGAATTCAAAGGGAAACCACCCCATTAATTTCTCAACATGTAGTTAATGCGCAGTTACAAAACTAGATTTACAGAGAAGTCAGTGCTTAAACAAAATGTTCATACCAGTCTACAGACTCAATAGCCGGACATAACTTTATAGAAAATAGTTAAACCTCTGTTATTTAGTTATTTCTCAGATCACATGCTTTTCCTCAGAAAATAGTGGTGTGATCAGATAGAGATAAATATGTAGCTATATGCTTCTTCGTCTTCAGCGATTGCTATGTGTCTATTCCAGCATGCTCACAAGCAGGATGGTGCATATGCAACCATTGTAGTATGTATTTGTCCGTTTTCTACTTCCGTGCCACTTCAGCCAATATCTTCCAACTTCAAAGGTTAATGTTTCTTTTCTGGATTCATTCTTCTATATGCAGATTGCATTCCGGGTTTTATGGGTTCTGCCTGCCCACATTACATGCTTAAAATAAAGTGTCTTATTCTACACAAATTCATCACTGCCATAAATACCCTTTTCTTTGTGGTTTGCCACTCCAAACAGAAATTCATGTTAAAAATATAGGTGCACCCTGAATGAATTTCAACACATCTCTATAGCATTTTGTAAAGGCATTTATTGATCATAGTAATAATAATCATCATAATTATGATCACAAATACTTGCATGAATATTTATAATATAATGGTGCAAATGACAAAAGAGCAACTCAAAATTGCTCACATGACCTTCTGTTATAGAGACACACAAAAACTACATAAAAGTAACTATGAATTTACATGACACAAAGAAAAGGCTTATTAAACAGAGAAATGGTGTTTGTATATATGTATACATATATTTACACACAAATAGATATACACAGACACAAACAATGAGAACACCTGCATAAAATACTACTCAATTTTAAAAAGACACATAATTACATATTTATATTTACAAATTATAAATGAGGCATGCATGATACAAATTCTCTATCAATGACATGCCTGTCACAAAGTAAAGACCCATATGCCAGTCACAATAGAAAACCCATATGCCAGTCACAAAGAAAAACCCATATGCTAGTCACAAAGGAAAACCCATATGGTAGTCACAAAGAAATACCCATATGCCAGTCACAAAGGAAGACACATGCCAGTCACAAAGGCAAACCAATACGTCAGTCATAAAGAAAATATATGTTAGTTACATAAGTAAACCTATAGACTAGTCGCATAGGTATGACAACACATATATCAGTCACAAAAGAAAACATATATGCTAGTCACAAAGCAACACAAATATGCCAGTCATAAAGAAAATATAGGTTAGTAACAAAGGAAAATATATATGCCGGTTACAAGGGAAAACATATATACCAACCAAAATGGAAAACACAAATGTTAGTTATAAGGAAAAGCACACTTCAGACACAAGAGAAAACACATGCTAGTTACATGTAACTATATCTGTTCACAAAATCTATGTATGTGATGTCCAGGAAGTGTCTGTAAAATGGAGCAATGTTGCATAATTGTTTCTGTTTGGCTTTCATCCAGAGCATAAGTCACTTCTTGTCATTGGCCCTTTAAAATTCCCCAGGAAATTAAAAAGGTTTTTTTAAAC
>JACEFZ010005308.1:0-11509 GCA_014155875.1 Cepaea nemoralis
TGGGTAGACAAAGGCTATGGAAAGTAAACCCGATACCATGCTTGACAAAACAGTACAATGCAGCTCACTTGATGATGATGATGATGATGATGTGATGATGATGATGATAATGATGATGATGATGACGACGGTGTAGTGTTTTGTGGTTGCTCCCTATTCAGACGACACGTCTAGTAAACCCAGATCACCACCACCATATGCTGCAATGCGGTTACTTTAGTGTCATTTCTTTCTTTGTAAGTTGTACACAAAACTTAAAATCTTCAACTCTTGTGTGATTCCAGTGCTAACGTATGGATGTGAAAGTTGGAAATCAACGGTAGCTTTAGATAAAAAATTAGACAATTTTGAGAACAAATGTCTTAGAAGACTTCTAAACATCCACTGGACAGACTTCAGAACCAATTCGCAAATAAGACAAGAGACTAAGCAAGATACAGTATCCAATTTCATAAGAAGACGCAGTTGGAACTACATCGGCCATGTACTCAGAATGGACAAGTCAAGACTCCCCTACCAAGCCCTCATATGGTCACCAGTAGGGAAAAGAAAACGGGAAGACCAAGAGAGACCCTGCGTAGAACCATCATTAGAGAAGGCTCATTCAATGGCCAGGTAAATATCCAAGATCTACAACAGGTAGCAGCGAACCGCCAAGCATGGAGAGACAGGACTTCTGCCCTATGCGCCGCCTTAGGCTCAAGAGGAAAGACTAACTAACTAACTAACTAAGTTGTTATGTTTATAACTATGTGCTGACGAAGGTTCATGTTCCACGGTTGACAGTCTTCTTTTACCACGTTCAAGTAAACCTCATCTTCTGTATGTCTTGTTCTACCCCCACCATTGTCCCTTGCATGTCCACTATAAGATCAGAGTCTACTGAAAAACAACATAGTGTACTCCGTTTTCTTCGTGTGTCCACGAAGATGGGACGATTCTATTGGGACACCAGACTGCAGGCAAGGTACCGCTAATACCGAAGCTATATTCCAGATCAGTCCACCAGATTTAGTACAAGTTGCGGGATAATATCGACAATGAAAACAGCAGTTAGTATAATGTTCAACCAAACGTAAACTTTGTATATAGTAGGCGCACTGTGCTGCGTGTTTACATTTCAAGCTGCATTTGTTCTTGGTAAAAGACATAATAACCCACTGTGAGTTGCTTGGGACAGATCACAGGTTGATTGTTCGGTTGGTTGCTTCGTGGGTTATTTGGTTGATTGTTTGTTTGGTTGGTTAGTTAGTTGGTTGGTAGGTTAGTTGGTAGGTTGGTATGCTTGTTAGTTGGTTCTATATAATACTGTGAATGTTAACTCTGAAGTCCGATGCAGCCGACTCGAGTTCACCTGAACCCAGACAAGGGCTGTCTTCTATCTGGGTGAATGTGGTGAGGACACTTCTGCTGTCCCGGCACTAGTCCTGCTGCTGTCTCGGACATGAAGACTGTAATTACGTAATGAGATCGCCGTGGCTCACCTCTGACATTTGTCCAGTGTCTGGCAGGTGTTTCCCTGAATACAACTCCGCTCTGGGTGTCATGACAAGATGTCAGCACTGCCAAAAGATGCTATGGCCTTCCTGTCAGCGATAAGCACTTTATCGTTCAAACGGGTGTCCTCGCCACAATGAAGGTTGACTGCATAGAATCTCTAGCATTGTCTGGCTCTCGCCTTCATTGTACTTTCTGTCTGAGTGCTATTCGCCCATCTCTTGATGTTATCTTCCCACTTGTATCGCTGTTTACCCCTTGCTTGTTTGCCTTCAACTGTACACTTTAGTATGGTTTTTATAAAAGTGTTGTCTTGTAAAGTGACCGAAATATTTCACTTGCCTCTATTTTTGTTTTCTTTCACCAACTCTATTTTCATTCTCAGTTTTTTCTATAACCTCTGTATTCCCCCCCCCCCCCCCCAATGAAATACGACATATACTTACATATATCCACATCGCCAGGGTTTCTGTTCGACTGTCTTCTTCTTCTTCTGCTGCTGCGTTCATCCGGAGTTTTTTTTCGGACGTGATTGCGTTGTGCCTGTTTACAGCAGAGCTGCATTCTTGCGCCGTTAGGCCGACACATCCGACTTGTGCGGGCATTTGTTGACCAGGTTAACGTTCCCGGGATTCGACTGTCTGATTACTAGTTCATTGTCCAGACTTCCGCGCCATATAGTAGTTCTGAATATACATAACATTTGACAAATCTCATTTGTAATACGTTGTTAATCTCTCTAGATATTAACTGATACACTGCCGAAGGATAATATATCGCCAAATGTGAAGGACGATATATCATAAAACTAGGGTCATAGTTTAATTTGTTTCGTTTCGTTGAATCTTAGTCATTACATTGCTCAGTGAATGGACATTTACATTATAATACTTGTTTATTTAATTGTGCACCATATTTGGCCCAAACCTACTGTTTGTTTAACACTGAATAAAATAATACGGATTTCATGTTGATGAAAACATGTTTAGTCATTCCTTGGACGTTACAGTCCGCAAAGATACACATACGAAAAAGTCATTGACCCCTCATGCCAGCCAATGACCTCTCTCAGGTTGTCGGGAAGTTCCATTAGGGACGTCTTTATTGTTTCGCAAGCGGTTACCTCGTTCCCTCGCTACGCCTTGTCCTTGATCTCTCGACGAAGCAGCTGGAGAACCTTCTGACTGTCGTGCCAATAACAAGTATCATTTGATGGAATATTGATGCCCGGCGCCAGAATCTAGTCAAGTGCCTCCGCAGTCATATTCCAGGCCTCAACTTGGAGCATGGAATGTTTAAAATAAAGCTTCGACTTTCTACTGGAGTGCAGCTTTAAAAACATGAAAATGTCATTCACTCTTTGCTAGAGTTGAGTTCTCGACCAGACATTTTATGCGCAATTTTCAAGTTGTAATAATCGCTAAAGTATTTCATAAAATTAACAGTCGTGTTGACTTTAGGATTTAAGTAAACTACTTGCTTGCCAAGGCAAACAGTTGGTGATTATTTTGAGGTGATTTTGAATTTTAATGTGCCTTTCTTTGGCCGGGGCATCCATTTGTTATCGTCAGGAGACACCTGGTTCCGGCTGCTTAGACTTTCTATCGGAGTGACACGTTTGGGCATTTGATTTTCATTATTTTAACCCTTAGACTGTCATTAATAGTCAAGACAGTGTAGTTGTGGGTGTGTGTTTTTGTGTTTTATTTGGAGAACATCATTATCATCATCATCATCATCATCATCAAAGAGCTTTCCGGCTGGGTGGGCAATCATTTTTCGTCTTCATCTCTTCTTCTTCTTCTTCTTCTTCTTCTTCTTCTTCTTCTTCTCTTCTTCTTCTTCTTCTTCTTCTTCTTCTTCTTCTTCTTCTTCTTCTTTATCCCACCACCCAATGGAGCATGGACCCAGAAACAACTAGCATCAAGCCCATTGTATTCGTGTCCATAATTGTTTGGGTTGTGCAGCTAAATTTGTCAACGGCATGAGGTAGCCACTCTTACACCAACCTTCCTTACTAGACTCTTACGACACGCATCGTAGGTTACAAGCCAACTTTTCTTGGCTCCCATTATGGGCCCCGACATCACACAGAAGGATAATGATCTTTTTGTTAGTGACATGTCCTTCACAGGACGTAGCAGTCAACCCCAGCCTTTTGGCTGTTCGTGATTCCTGGGCAAGATTTACGTTCAGCAGTTTGGAATGCTTTCTGAACGACCGAAAAAACAGCACCTCTGTGTTTCGAACCCGGGTATACGGGATTTCGAATGGCGTCCGTAACTGCTTCGCCACGGATCTGACACAACTAAAAACACCGAATAAAGAGGATAGAAGTATTTCAAACAGCTACGTTTAACAGAAGGTATGAAACACAAAAGCGACAAACAGTATGTTTGCATGATGTAGTGCCTAGCATATTTCGCTGCATCTCACCAGGTGCATCCTGCAAAGTTATATACCACGTAAAGTGAATGAATGAATTATACTTTGGCTGAAATACTTAAAATATATTTCACTGAACTTGTTAGAAGTGGAACATTAATAGAAGGAATAAAAGACGTAAGAAAGTAATATAAAACATCGGAAAAGTATGTCATTGATATATAGATACCCATCAATAGCGGAAAAACAGTGTGGAACATTTCAAAGAGAAGAGAAAGAGAACAAAAATACCCTCCATCACCGCAAGCACTTGAGGCTAACTCACAACGACGACTCAAACCAGAGTTGGAAATCACGTCCTGTCATAAAAACCGGAAGTTCCGTCAAAAGAAAATGGTTGCCAACAAGCTCCTGTCCGAAGCAGTAGTTTTCTCGCACTGAAGAGCGTTTGACGGGGTAATTGCCAGGTCGCATTCAATGAGAGTTGGCTAAACAATATTGTTATTAAATTTCCTCCCAGATTTTGACACAGAACATTAACCAGTGTTGACGAGCTTGTGTCTAAAATTGAAAGTAAACACTCTAAATGGCCAGTCTCTCTGTGCCGGTCTCGGTCTTTGGTTGTTCTCAATGTAATATCATAGACAAGACACTTCTTGACTCGAGTACTTTTAGGTGGATGTGTTTGGTTTCAATCTGATGCTAGTAGCATAGTCAGGTAATGCAGTGGTTAGCATTCTTTATTGTCGACCTGGAGGTCATGTATTTGAACACACATTCTTGCGCTGACTTAAAAAGGCAAAAAAATAAAAAAAAAATTAACTGACCTAATTTCTCAGGAACTGTCGACCTGGCTGAAAGGATAAAAACGCGATATCTCTTAAACTTCATGTGCGCTGATGGCGGGGTATCTTGATCACTCATTACACCGGCAGTTGGATTTCAACTTTAACTTCTAGTTCAGAACGTAAAATTGTCTAGAAAACTGACCTAGTGTAGGGGGTTGATAGAAACCACCTGCAAAGGACATATTAAACTTGTTTAAAAATCTCCCACGTCGACCCAACTATAAAATGGGTGCTAGGAAATTCTCTATGAAACCACAAGAAGCAAAATAAGCAACATTATATCCGCAAACATAAGCCAATAGGAAAGAGCCCACACGATCTGGAAGGCAAGTTGCCTATGGGATATGGAATCCAAAAAGAAACCCCAACCGTCGAGAACATCCACGCAATAAATTGGATGTTATGCACTACCCATAGTAAACGTTGATCGCAGAAGAAGAACAAGAAGAGAAGAAGAAATAACAAACGAACAAACGAAATATAAATAAAATGTTGATAGACAGTTGAGCGGGACTTGAAAATATATCTTTAAAGACTGGATTTGACTGTTCTTGGAACTGAAAGCCACCAGTGTGATACTGACGAAGCCACTCATGAAGCGTTGATTTTATCTTTAAGATAAAAAAGTTAGTTGCATATATTTTACGAAACCTCGCAGTCAACCGCATTTAGTTAAATTGTTTGCGATTTCTTGGAAAGTTCACGTTGAAAAGTTTGTTATTGCTTTCTGAATTACTGGCACTCATATCTTTGTATAGAAACCAACGCAAGACATCTGCTTCCAAATTGCAAGCAGCCGTATACGAATTGCATTCGTAACTCCATCGCCACAGAGCCGGCTAGCACCATATACCGAATGTGTATCGGAACGTGAACAGGATCCTTTACTTTTGACACAGAATGTCCCTCTACCTGTATACTGTTTTTGCGGTTGTGTATATATTTATGAAGTAGTTTTCTGTGCACATTATACTCTTTGCTGTTAGGTCTCAATGTTTGTGTACATATTTATGAGACAGTTTTCTGTGGAAATTTGGTTTGCTGTTTGACTCAATGTTTGTGTAAATATTGATCAGACAGTTTTCTGTGGACATAGTGTGTGCTGTTTGACTCATTATTTGTGTACATATTTATGAGACGGTTTTCTGTGGACATTCTACTTTTTTCTGTTTGATATGTTTGTGTACATATTTATGAGACAGTTTTCTGTGGACATTCTGTTTGCTGTTTGATATGTTTGTGTACATATTTATGAGACGGTTTTCTGTGTACATTCTACTTTTTGCTGTTTGATATGTTTGTGTACATATTTATGAGACAGTTTTCTGTGGACATTCTGTTTGCTGTTTGATATGTTTGTGTACATATTTATGAGGCGGTTTTCTGTGTACATTCTACTGTTTGCTGTTTGACTCAATGTTTGTGTACATATTTATGAGACGGTTTTATGTGGACATTCTGTTTGCTGTTTGATATGTTTGTGTACATATTTATGACGTAGATTTCTGTGTACATTCTACTGTGAGCTCTTAGACACAATGGTTGTGTACATATTTATGACGTAGATTTCTGTGTACATTCTACTGTTTGCTGTTTGAGGCAATGTTTGTGTACATATTTTATTATCATCAACATGTGCCATGCCGGTAAGCATGGACAGTCATCTCACTCGATCACCAGAGTCCTTGTCAGCTCAGTGTTCTTGTCTCGATCATGTCACGTGGTCAAGCCATCCAGGTATTTACTTCTCTGCCTTCCTCTTTCTCTTTAGCCCTCATTCTTCCAGTATATATTTATGAAAATGTTTTCTGTGGAAATTCTACGTATTTATCAATGTAACTTGAAGAAGGGACATTCTACTGTCTAATCTTTCTATTAAGGTCAACGTTGCCGAATGCCGTGGTCTGACCTATACATTTACAGTAGAATACACGACACACATTTTCTTCGCATACACGTCTCATATACGTTACACTTTTCTTTTAATAAATTAATCTTTATTAATTTTTAGCAGCAAGAGTTGTTGAATATGTTGCGTTGGGGGAGAATGAGAGGGGGCATAGTACGACAGTGAGAGAGTGATAGGAAAAGGTGTCCATGGGCTGATGGAGTGTGTTGGACGGAAGCTGGTGGATTCTCCAGGATATTGATAGGAAAGAAAAATTATAATGTGGGTGTTGACTCTCCTCACTCCAGGGACGACACTTTAGAGGAAGACACGACACCTCTGTATTCTTGATAAGTCGTATCTCACAGTTCCATCCCACACGGTGTAAACAAACGCTTCATTCCATGCAGTTTCTATCTCGATATTTGTTGAACACACACTAAGCTGTTCTTGCTAATCTCTTCATTTCCAATGATCCCCTGATTGTTTTTTTCTTCAGGCGTTTGTCTTTTTGGGGCACTATATGTAAGCGGGCAATTCTGAAGTAGACCGCTTTGCGCTGGTTTCATACAGCGATATGAGTGTCGGTCGTTCAGAAAGCAATGGCAAACTAAACTTACCAAGCTATCACAAAGAGCCAACAAATGCTGTGACGTCCTGTAAAGGATGTGAAATGATGTGTTCTACAAGTATAGTTTGTACGAATAATATCAAGCGAAGTCTCATCTCATCTCATCTCATCATGTTCCTCTTGTACCTTGCGGTGTCGAGGTGAAGTATAAACAACAGGAGAGTGCCCGCTTATGGGCTTCATGTATCGATATTCCCATGGACTCTGTTATTCCCTGCGTCCATCGTTTACGTGGTCGGCCTCTTCCTCTGTTTCCATTAGGTCTGTACATCATGGCTTGTGGTATACTGTTAGTTGGTAACCTACTTGCATGGCCAAACCATTTGACTTGTGCCTTCTAATAAAATCTAGTGCAGCTATAAACCCCTCTTTAGTCCTGATTTCTTCATTTCTGATCTTATCTCGCAGAAAAACTAAGAAGTCCAGCGAAGTAGTCAGTAAAATAAAGGCACACTTTACACAGGCCTTATAGAGTATTTGGTATATAGTGGTGGAATCATATTTGACATATCAGTTGGTACTCCAGCGGGTGTGTTAGAGAAGCTGATAGGGAGTTGCGCTGACATAGCCATATGTGCGGTCAGACGTGGACACAACGCTTGCGTTCGTCGTCTCTCTAAGTGAAAGAAAGATCGGCCGCCTAATCCGCCGTGCAATCAGGCCTTCAATATATGACGGACCTATCACATCATAGACCCACGGCAGGAAACTGTTGTAGAGCATGTTAATTATGTATATTAATGGACATTCAAGAGGTCACGGGGTCAATGTCACACCAGCCATCTTCACTGCCCAGGACATTTAATGCTACAGGGTCAGCATGGCCGAATGGATAAGAGCGTTTGCTCTCAAACTTCCGGTGTGTTGATGCTGGGGTAGCGGGTTCAACCCCTACACCGGTGAATTGGTCTAAAATGTTGACTTCTCGTCCTTGGCTTGGGGACGTACATTACAAGTATCTCAGAAGTCGGTGCGGGTTCGCCTGATGGCGAGGGACACTGGTAATAAGGAAAGCTAATCCACACACAAGTATCAGTCCAGTGCACAAAAAGTAGCAGCACGTGCAAGGACTACGCTTGAATTCAAATCGAGGGAAAATGGAGTTAGAAAACGAAAAAAAAAAAAAAAAACCTTTCCTGGTTCCCATTTTATGCTGGTCAAGCTGGGAGACCCGGTGAATTGTAAATACCCGCTTTGAAGCGGCCTCGAACCAACGACCAACACACCGGCAGAAATCCACCTAATCCAGTAAGCTACCACGGCTGCCTTCAAGTGTAGAGTGCATCGATTATGAACACCATGACTCTGATAATAAAACTGTGAGATACCAGCATTGTTCCTGCATGGAAATATTACCTGACTAAAGCATCGCCGTGGCTGGAACAATTAGCAGAGCCACGTAGCGGAACAAGCCTGGCTGTTGCCTTGTGATTAGCGTTCATTAGCGGTGCTCCACGGGGCTTTCTGCTGGGCTGTAATCACGTACCCGTGCCTGAATTTGCTGTCGAATTTGCAGCATTCATTGTCGCTGTCGGGCGCTCGCTTGTTGGCATCAGTCCATTGTTTTGCGGATTATGTCTGCTTAGAGGATGTCAGCCTGGACAAGCTCGTGGGTGAGCTAGCTCGCTAGGAGGAGTGTGGCGTGAGCTATGTAAACAGCTCATTGAGTGTGATAATGTATTGCAGATCTGACTATTCGGAGCAGAGTGTATGTCAGTCTATCAAGTGCCGTCTCCACATTGACGGTTGATAGCACTGCATCTCTAATACTCTGCATCTTGGTTTGTCTCTCGAATGTTATTGTTCCGTCAGTTAGGTAGAGGTCGCGTTAGCGTAGTTGAAAAGGGGACTGCGATGATAATTTAATGAGCGCCTTCTGTTGAGGTTTCGACACCTGATTTCATCAAATCGCTAAGTGAGGGAACGACTGACCACCTACTCCTCTAGTCTGGCCTACATCACGTGATGGCTCTATCTCAACAGAGCCCCATAGCGGGAAACTGAATCGGAGCATGTTTTCCCGCCGCTAGATTCTCTTGTCATTTACCTTCTGCTGTCTATAAGAGCCTGTTCTTTTGTATGGATGTGAAACTTGGACAATGAGCAGTCAAGCTGTAAAACATATGATGGCTGCAGAAATGTGGTTTCTAAGGAAAGTGCAAAGAGTACCGTGGACAGGACATAAAAACCAATGACCAAGTACTACAGGAGACAAATGAAAATCGTAAATTGATTAGAGAAATTAGACGTAGACAGTCAAAATTTTTTGGACATGTTATGAGAAGAAATTGATTGGAGAACTTAGTGACAACTGGCAAGATCGAAGGGAACAGACCAAGGGGAAGACCGAGAAGTAAATACCTGGATGGCTTGACCGCATAGCATGATCGAGACATAAAAACTTAGCTGATCCACGACTCTGGTGATCGAGTGAAATGGCGGGTCATGACCGCCCACGCTTTCCGGCATGGCACATGATTGATTGACTGATCTATAAGAGAAGTGTGGGGCAGTTTGAGGGTAATAGGACAGACAGAAGGTACTTCATACGTTGTTGAATTCAGATCTATAGGAATAGTTATAAGGCACTTCATATGTTGTTGAATTCATATCTATAGGAATAGTTATAAGGCACTTCATATGTTGTTGAATTCAGATCTATAGGAATAGTTATAAGGTACTTCATATGTTGTTGAATTCAGATCTATAGGAATAGTTATAAGGCACTTCGTATGTTGTTGAATTCAGATCTATAGGAATAGTTATAAGGCACTTCATACGTTGTTGAATTCAGATCTATAGGAATAGTTATAAGGCACTTCATATGTTGTTGAATTCAGATCTATAGGAATAGTTATAAGGTACTTCATATGTTGTTGAATTCAGATCTATAGGAATAGTTATAAGGCACTTCATACGTTGTTGAATTCAGATCTATAGGAATAGTTATAAGGCACTTCATATGTTGTTGAATTCAGATCTATAGGAATAGTTATAAGGTACTTCATATGTTGTTGAATTCATATCTATAGGAATAGTTATAAGGCACTTCATATGTTGTTGAATTCAGATATGTAGGAATAGATATAAGGCACTTCATATGTTGTTGAGTTCACATCTATAGCAGCAGTTCGAAGACACCTTATATATTGTTGAATTCACATCTATAGCAGCAGTTATAATGCACTTTATCTGTTGTTTAATTCACATATATAGCGGCAGTTTGAAGGGACTTTATATGTTGAACTTACATCCATAGCAGCAGTTAGAATGCCCTTTATATGTTATTGAATTCACATATAAAGCAGCAGTTGAGTGCACTTTATATGTTGTTGAATTCATATATATAGCAGCAGTTAGAATGCACATTATCTGTTATTGAATTCACATATATAGCAGCAGTAGAATGCACTTTATCTGTTGTTGAATTCACATATATAGCAGCAGTTAGAATGCACTTTATCTGTTGTTGAATTCACATGTATAGCAGCAGTTAGAATGCACTTTATATGTTGTTGAATTCACATGTATAGCAGCAGTTAGAATGCATTTTATATGTTGTTGAATTCACAAATATAGCAGCAGTTAGAATGCCCTTTATCTGTTATTGAATTCACACATATAGCAGCAGTTAGAATGCACTTTATCTCTTGTTGAATTCACGTATATAGCAGCAATTAGAATGCACTTTATATGTTGACCGTTCATCTATAGCAGCAGTTAGGATGCACTTTATCTGTTGTTGAATTCATATAAATAGCAGCAGTTAGAAGGCACTTATTGTGTTATTGAACTTACATCTATACAAGTAACTAGAAGGTAGCTCATATCACATTAAGATGAGAGGGCTAATATCATATTCATCATCGTGGGCGACCAAGCTTCTAAACATTTCGTGACATGCAATGGAATACATCAAATCCTGTACTGACATTTTTCTATGTCATTATGAACGATTATTACGAATCTTCTCTTCCTGACTTCCTACTTAGGTTCCCATAAACCTTGTCCATTGCTAATATATGATCCAGGTGTTCTGTTCTCATACAAAGATTCTAGTGCCGCGATCGTGCAATGATGAGCTCGCTTGCCTGCCTGTCCTGTAGCCGTGTGTTCGACTCCTTATCGGGGTGGGTTCTCTCAGGTCGACCTAGTTTACACTGGGTATCAGGACATATAGTGTTTGAGAGACTGGAATCTTGTGTTTGGGAGACTTTGGGAAATAAATTTCTCTCACCCCTTATATATGTTTGTTTTTTG
>JACEFZ010005309.1:0-37786 GCA_014155875.1 Cepaea nemoralis
ACCCTCACGGCTAAAGGTTTCAATGAAGGTAATAAACAGAGGTTGATTTTGTCCTCGGCATTTTTCTTGCATTTGTCGCAATGTAAATATCATTTCAATGGTAGAGGATTCTGTTGGAAGCCGCATTGTGATTCGGGCGAGACGGGATCTCTCAGGACTTGAAGTCTGCGCAGAACAATTATGGCAAATACTTTCCAGATAATACACAGAAGTGAGTTACCCTATAGTTGTTACAGTCGCTTCTATCGCCCTTGTTCTTGTACAGTGTTATCATGCTTGAATCTTTGAAATCCTGTGGGACTTGTCATTCTCGCCAGCAAAGCTCTGTTAACTGGTAGATGTGTAGAATGAGTGTCTTTCCCACTCCTGATAACCTCTTTTGGAATCACATGTTTACCTGAAGCCTTGCCAGATGCAAGTTTATTTCTAGCACACTTTACTTCTCATAGAACACCATTATATTACATTAATTTTTAAAATGACAATATAAAACTTACTATCAAACTAAATACCTAAATTTACCAAAGTTTCATATTTCAGTATGTCAACATCGAAATATCATTACTGAACATTCACATATTAATATAGTATTATCACGTTCATTGCAATATTAAGCAATAAATTATTATACCATCTAAGAGAAAACAATGCAATTGAAGTTAAACAATATATTGAATCAATTCAGCGTAGACATCTACATAATACCGCTTGTATGTAAAGTCTCACTACACTTTGTATGTAGAACACATTTGAAAAATGAAGATTATGATGTCATCAAACAAATGTGATCCTTCGTCCATACAATTGAGGACGTGAAAGAAACATTCATAATTACAATTCAAGAAAAAAAAAGGCAGACACATTGCAGAAGGTATTTGACATTATGAAGAGACGTGTACAGTTATATCTTGAAGCCCCGGGAGGACAGTTCTAACACCTGCTATAATGAATACATAATTAGTACTCTACAGCTTCCTAAAAACAGCATTAAACCATGTGACTTTTATTATGCTTAGCCGCTGCTACAATCAGAAACCCAACACGAATACAGAGAGAAAACACTTCAACGTTACATAGTAATGAGGCACCACACTACTGCATTTCTTAAAAGCAACCTAAAATCACGCCCACCCCCTTTTTTCACTTCTGGAAACTAGCAATGCCACAGTCGCAATCAACGCACACCTCCGTGTCCTAGACTTTAGATAAAGAAATTTTAGATTTAGAGAAGAATGGCATTATTCAAAAATCTATGTCTCAATATTCTTCACCGATTGTCTTGGTGAAAAAGAAAGACCAGACAATCCGCTTGTGCATCGACTATAGAATATTAAATACCAGAACAACAACGGATGCAGAGCCTATGAACAGTTGTGAAGATCTTATTTTCGATATGGCTCAATCATCCTTATTTTCTAAGACAGATTTAGCGAAAGGATATTGGCAAGTTCCTCTACACCCTTCTTGTAGACATATAATAGCATTCGCAACGCCTCTCGGGTTATACGAATGGCTATATCTTCCTTTTGGCCTGAAGAACCCACCGGCCACATTTGTGAGACTAACAAGATTGTTATTACACGGAATTAATGACGTAGTTGCTTATATTGATGATATATGCGTCCATTCTTCTGATATGACTTCTCACTTACTCACCCTTAAACAAGTCTTCCACCAAATCTCTCTTTTTGGACTTACTATCAAACCTTCCAAGGTTGAAATAGGCTATACACAAATAGACTTCCTTGGTCATAGAATTTCTGAAGGAAAATTGTTGACTGATGATAAAATTGTTTCCAAGATCCTTAATCTAGAAGTACCTACCACAAAGAAGCAGATTAGAAGTTTTCTAGGTCTGATTAACTATTATTCTAAATTCATTCCACATTGGGCAGAACTCACCTCAGTCTTTTCTGATATGTTAACTAAAGATCATCCATCAAAAATTTGTAAAAGTACCAGCTTAGATGATGCAATGTGTAGGTTGAAACATATTTTTTCTAATCCACCAGTCTTACGATTACCCATCATAAATTTACCCTTTATTTTGACCACAGATGCGAGCGCTATCGCAATAGGAGGATGTTTAATGCAGGAAGTGGATGGCGTTCGACACCCGATCCTCTACGTAAGCCGCAAACTGAAGAAGGCTGAGACTCGTTATGCCACAGTTGAATTGGAGTGTTTGAGCCTTTTGTTCTGTATATTGAGACTATCTAAGTTCCTCTTGGGAAGCCATTTTGTGGTCCTCACAGACAGTTCGCCATTATTAGTCCTGAACCATGGGTCGCCCAAAAACAACAGGTTACAAAGATGGTGTCTTCTACTTCAAGACTTTGACTTCGAAATTCGCCATATTAAGGGCACCGAGAACATAGTGGCTGACCATTTATCACGGCAGACAAATGCGCCAGTAGAATGACTCTAATCACATTGGCCAGTAGGCACACTATAAACTGTGATACTTTTATTCCGTTACATATAACAGTGTGACTCTACACCTGCTAGAGTACTCTCAGTGATTAGGTTAATTACGTCACCCTTAAACATACGTTAAGAGCTATATTGTAAGAACTATACCATCAAATGCCTAAGCTCTAGAACGATTCCAGCAAGAAACATTAACTGTGTGTTCATTTCAACCAATTATATCAACCAGTGAACTATCTCTGAACAATGTTATATTTCATACGGGACAGTGAGAGCAATCCATACTTGCTGTTGCTACAAAACTATGCAAACAGCCGAAACATAACAACATCGACGACAACACTCAAGAGACAGCCATACTAACTTTAACATTCATGGCATAACACACGAACGGAGGGACGTCAACGCGCACATCATCGTTGGAGTTATTTAATTAATTAGTTTACTATTAAATATGTATTATATTTCCATTAATGATGTATATAAATTGTGTTAACCTATAACTTGTACATATTCTACTTTAATATTACAGACGGTACCATTCATATGCTAAATAACCGTCCTATACAAGTGTCTCTAGTTAAATTATAACCTATTTTTCATTTATCGTACAAAAAGTACGTATTTTCTTAAAGGGCAAATATCGCCTAGCCCATTTTTTCTAAGGGCAATAACGCTTACCTCAACTTTAAATATATATTTTAGCCAATTACTATTTTGAATGACAGATGAGTGAATGACTGCGTGAAAGGATTAAATGAGAGAACGATACACTTGGCGGACAAATTGTACGCAAAACGTATTCATTGTAATTTGTCTGCGTCTTCCATGTAAAAGTGCATGACTTGTCTAATTTGTCAATACATGTGTAGAACTTAGTTTAGTAGGGAGTTAATTTAGTAGTTATGTTAATATACTTAGATTAGCAGTTAGGATACATCTAAGCACCACTACTTGGAATACCTAGTCAGGTATTGCACACAGTGCAGTATTACATGATTGAGGTTATCCCAACTCGTGACGCTTGGAATTACACCACATATTCAACACGCACGTTACACAAACCTCAAAACTCAACACTATCAATTTAAAATACAGTCACTTTATTAGATACATCAACTTATTAGTTAACACACTAACAAGCCAACAGGGACACATGTAGTCTGAGGGGGATAAAAGAACAGGGTAACTACATATTTAGCATTATATTACATACGGGAGTAAAAGTGTATAGAAATACACACACAGATCAAGATTTGAAGGTGTACTTATTTAGCCAAGACTTCGGTCTTGTTAACCCTCTGTTATATAGGGGTTATTTGTCTGGGTACCATTTCGGGTACTATGAGAAGGGCGAGTTGTCACTACAACTACTAAAATGCCACGTAACTTCGGTCTGATAAGCATATTTAAGCACACGAGAGACAGGGATCTCTGCACCAAATCAGAGAAGTGTTGTATGGTAGAATACATGAGTTTTAGTGCTAATAGGTAGGTTACCAGGTTACTATCCACCAAACTACAAACACCAACTTTATGTGATTCGGTGACAGAATTAGAACAGATCTAATTACCCAACAACAAGTCATGTCAGGGGGGAGGAGGGATCCTGTCACCGCCTCACGTTCACATATAATAAAGGGCTGCAACTCCAGCCCAAGGGAAACCATTGAGTCGAGCAGGACCCGAGTAATCTAGAACCTTCTCCAAAGAGATGGTCACCAAGTCCATGATTCCGTGGACACTGATGTGGCCCGCCTAATGCGGGGTCCACGAGGAACTCGGACAGAGTTACCGCCCGTGTCGAGTTAGGACACGCGGAGACGGTGAGAGGACAAACGGACTGGAGAGAGACAACAAGGCCTGCCTGAGAGGGACTCATAGATATTCATAGATATACTTAGGCTAGATAGTGTGCTAGATTGTTGTATGACAACTATAAGTTTGATGTTTAACTATCTGTGATATGTAATATAAGAGAGCGCGGGTCTGTTTACCCACTGCGCCAACTGTACACTTCATACAATAAATGTTCTATATCCTAGCGAACAGTGTATTGTTGCCTGTATGAACCCGAACCATTATTTAGATCAGAGTAAGACCATGACACTCCGCTATACCCGGAACATCGCCAGTCACCACCTGAAAGCAGAAAAATAGTCTTGTCAGACAAACACCCAGCTCAGGATCAATTTTGATTGGTGAGGAGAAAGGAAATAACATGGCTATTTTTAAATTAGTCAAAGATAGTTTGGGTGTTTGCAAAGTTCATCCAGGCTGTTAAATTTAGGCGGCAGTAAACAAAATGCGTTCTATGAGAAAGATACGATTTCATGTTGGGATAAAATGTGTCCTATTTTGGCTCAGGTTAGTGTACCTTTGGTAATAAAAAAGGACGATATTATAAGAAGGATCTGAACCTTAGATAGAACTCTTGTTCTTTAAAATAAGCGAAGTAGAGATTTAAATCTAGAACTTACCCAAATGATATAAGCGATTCCTTTTCTGGCTTGGAGAATTTCGAATGAATATCTTTCTTTTTTCAGTTCATGTATCTTATGAGGAATTAACTTATCACTTTCTATTCATTCTGAGTCTTCTTGTGTAATTTAGGATGCTTGTCTTAGATATCACTTGTGATCTATTTATGGAAGATATTTGTCGTAGCTTTCATTTATTATTTCTTTATAACTACATAAATAAAAAATTGTACAAAGAACATAAAGTAATTAATAACGATGTTCACTATCAATATAAATATGTGGCATACATACAATGAAATGTTATGCACTCATTTGTCATGGAGAGGAAAGACAATGCCAGGACTGTGACATGGTGTTGTTCTTTTTGTTAGCCAATTAGATCATCGATGCGATTGGGTCTCGTGAACACGAGGATGACCCACCTGCACATCACAATAGTGAAGTTTACATATCTTGCCGATGTTGGTGTGATAAGTTGAGTCACATAAGATTGTTAGAGTGATGGTACCCACCAGGTCAGGGTCGGACTAGCCTGCCCCTAAGTCATAATCCCTTCACCTTCCCTTCTTCTCTCATTCTCTCACTCTTTCCCTTTTCTTTCCTCCTCTTTCCTTTTTCTTTCCTCCCCTTTTTCTGTAAGTATGGCTATATGGTGTGGTACTTTTTCTCAATAGGTATGGTGGACTTTTTGGCTTAACCCTGGGGTAGATCCGAAATGCTAAATATTGTCATCAGTAGGGTCAATGTCCTCACTGCAGCATGAGAAGATTACCTTGATACTGCTGAAACAGCGAATCTCCAGATAACATTATTGACTCATCCAATGTCACAAGCCACCCCAAGAAGGTGGAATTCAGCTAAATATTTTATGACTACCCTCCAACAACAGGTCCCTAGGACAGTCGTATTATTATTTCAGAAACTCCTATAGATATCTGTAACAACAGTGCACTTTAGTCTATGTGGTTGTTTGATGAACTTTATAGTCGTATTATCTATTCCTTATAGCGTGAATTATAAAAGAGCTGTTTTAAATTAGTTAAACATTTCTAAGGACTCCGGAACAATTTAAATAGAGAAATAGAGAATTAGTGCTTTCATTGTGTGTGTGGGAGTATTTTTTTTTTGGGAGCGTTGTTTTCTAGTTGCGTTTGTTAAATGTGTCATTATAACATAATCCCCTTCCCCCAATGTGTTATCCCATCATATTGGTATAATGTATAACAAAGAAAGTTGTTTATTTCCTTGTTAATAGGCATAAAGTTTTAAGCGTGATTAAGTGAGTGATACTTCAATAATTAACAAATTTTTGGAGAACACAGTGTGGCAGGGAAACAACACGCGTCAGGTCATTCAGGGTGAAATTGCTCCTCAGCTGAATGCTGTGGACTTCCCTGTGTTCTCCAGGCCCTCTATTGGGAAACTTTACTTTTACGAGCCAAGTTCTTGTTTCCTTTTAATAGTCAGCTATAATGGTTTAGGAATTATTCTCCCGTTTCTATTTTAACATACCACAGACCATAGCTCTGGCTAGTAAATTTAACTTAATGTTTTGTAATATTCTGGCACTATACACCGGTTTCATGAAAAGTGAGCCATAATACCATACATAATTCCATATGAAGGTTGTTGAAAGTAACCAACACAAAAACGAATATGTCTAATCTTCATGTCGTTTGCAAAATTAATTCGGCACGTGAAGAAGAATAATACAGAGTTATGTTAGTTTATTGTTACTGTATAATAAACAACATATAACATTACACGTCACAGAAGTTACAATATAGTCTCTGTTGTTAGTGGGACTATATTATAATGAATTATTTTTGGTAACAGTTTTAAGGTGACTGTTATATAAATATTTGTTTCAGTGCCTATAATAATCGATAGATATGAATCATTTATAGTGTTAAATGTTAACACAAATATTACTGTATTGTATGCACATGGGTGCAAATAAATGCTTGCGTATTTGGGAAAAAAAAAACAAAAATAAACATCATGATATTAGATGATGTGCATGTAGTTGAGATGAATTGGGTTGAGCTAAGAACTGACATCACTGCACTAAGGACATTCTCATACTCGCTCTGTCTCCTCGTTCAACAGCCAGCGAAGAGACATACTACTAATCGTTCCCACCATTATCTGATTGATAGCTCTCCTGGTCTTCCCTCTCAGTTTTGAGATTCTTCCAGAACCTCTATCTCAATCTCATCCTGTCCCCATACAGGTTCTCAATGCGTTCCGACACTTTATCCATGTGGTCCCACAGTCGCATTTCCAAGTCTCCCTTGCCCATACGTTATCTACCACCAAGAGTTGCATTCCCTGCCAGCCTATCAGCCTGTTCATTCCCTCAGCACTCCCGCATGTTCAGGACCAAAATCCGTGCAATTCTCAAAATATGTGACTAATGAAGCGAGGTGAGCCATTGTGATATATTATATTTTCACATGCGTAACATCACGTTAAATATTTCCAGGACGACAAAATCGGCGTTCACCGCAACCGAATTATTTGTTCCACAATTTTACGATTCAAGATTTAATATATCCATTGGCAATTAAAAACGTTAACCGGAAAAGGCACTGTATAAATAGCAGTGGACATCCGGAAGACAGCCTGTTTTGTTTTACTACCCAAGCTGAGGAACCAGGAGATTCGATGCGCGCAGGGGTTGATAGTCTCTTCAAAATCAACTTAACAAAGATAATTTAGTATAAGTTAGATAGACGAAGACGAACATCTGCCCACGACATCGCTTCGGAAAAATCTGAATCCTGGCGCCGAAGTGTGGAAGAAATTCATTTAACATGAAAGGTAAACAGTGATAATTTACTTAAAATCTTAGATTAAGTTTGCCAATCCTGTGACAACCACCGAGGCATCTCCTTGATTTCAATTTCAGGGAAGATACTCGCCACAATTCTACTCAATCGCCTCACTGCCCATCTCGATCAAGGATTTCTTTCCGAGAGTCAATGTGGCTTAAGGAACTGTTGTCATCATTTTCGCTGCAAGGCAGCTGCAAAAGAAATGTCAGGACACAGAACTGCGAAATGTTCTCCACTTTCATTGACCTTACCAAGACTTTTGATCCAGTCAGCAGAGAAGGAATGTGGAAGATTAAGACAAAATATGGCTGTCCAGGAAAATGTGGCTAAATAGTGAGGCTATTTCATGATGGCATGCAGGCAAGAGTACAGGAAAATAGTGAACTTTCTGAGCCCTTTCCTGTCACCAATGGAGTGAAACAAGGATATGTCCTGGCACCAACAGTTTTTAGACTCTTGTTTTCAGCTATCTTGACGAATTCCTTCGAGAACAATGACATTGGAATAGACATCAACTACCGCATGGATGGACAGTTATTCAATCTCAGAATACTGAAAGTTAAAACAAAAATTAGCATCGACACCGTCAGAGAGCTCATGTTTGCTGATGATTGCGTTCTATATGCCAACTCAGAGACAGACATGCAACACAATGTTTAAGCTTACTCACATGCTTGTGCCAACTTTGGGCTCAATATCAACTTGGAGAAGACTGTAGTTATATACCAGCCATCTCCAGGGAATAATCATACTGTTCGGTATATCAAAGTGAATGGTCATAGACTAAGTGTTGTGGGACAAATTCACCTATCTTGGCAGCACTGTGTCACAAATTGCCACAATTGATGACGAAGTGAATGCAAGAATCTTGAAGGCCAGCACCGCTTTTGGCAGACGGCATACGAATGTATGTGAAGGAAATAAACCTTCAAACAAAGCTGAAAGTCTACAAAACAGTTTTATTATACACACTGCTATTTGCTTGTGAAACGTGGACTGTTTATCAGCGACATGCTAGGAAATTAAACCACTTCAACACAGTCTGCCTTACTGAAGCTACTGCAGATTAAATGGTAAGAAAAGATCCCTAACACTGAAGTCCTAGAATGAGTGTCAATACCGAGTATCTGTGACGGGACTGCCTTCGGTCAGCATCCGAATGACACAAGTTCAAAAGGAATTAAAGAGCCCACAATATTTTTCTATCATTCTCTAAAAGCATAAACGTCCACCAGAAAATGATAGAAATGCAAGAGGATTGAAAACAAGAGAAAAATACATTTTGACCACGCACGCCTCATCATTTCTGTAATGCTAGGTCTGAGAAAGCTTTGATGTCCAGATCAAACGTAAAACCCAGACACCACGGCACCAGTCGGCGGGCGCTATCAAAGGTTGAAAACTCATTGTTTTCAGTAGAAGGGAAGAGAAAGACGGAACAGTGTGAAATCTGGGCTGACCACTCAGGGAATAACCCGTTTGATCTAAAGACCGCAATATAATGCAGGCCTAACACCTATCTAAAGTCCAGACTTGTTGGAGCCGGGACAACGTCTGTAGTTGCCACCACCAAGGAGCAATTAGGACCAGATGCTTAACACTTAACCGCAATACGGCGGCAAAGTAGGAACACATGGCTGACACATTATTGCCAGCAACCAAGGAGGAGGCAATAGCAGAGTGGAATGTAATTATGACGCAATGTCTACTGCATCGGCGCCAAGGCATGTTTCATTGCTTCTGTCCGTGGCGGGGCATCGGTCAATTTGATTGACAAATGAAACTACCGTCCACAGGAAATGAGGAGGGGTGAAAAGAATTTGGGACTTAATTCATCCCGGTAACTAATCATACATGAAATAAAATAGGCGGAGTTAATGAATATGGGGACATATTAATTAGCCAACGTGGAAACTAGCCAGGGATGAAGAGAATAAAACTACAAGCATGGCCAGCAAGACTTCAGATGCATTCACAATAGCGTACCAGGGAAGCCAGGAATTTTAATTTCTGGTGAGAGATTACCCTCTCGTTTTGTTACTTCAATACAAAGTCGTATGATAGGATTTCCTAGCTAAACTCAGATCTCTTAGGAGCAATGGACAGTCAACTCATATCAGGAAGTGACTGAGCCTAATGAAGGGACCAATTTGGACTCCTTCAGTCTGACAGTGAACTGCGTCTCACAGGGGGAAGCATGACCTACGTGCTTCTTAGCTTTTCAGCCTATTAAGTTACGTATACCATAATATAATCATCATCATCATATGATCATCAAGACTAGAAATAATAAACACAGTTGTTGTATTTTAAAACTCAATTTGTCCGTATAAATTCTAAATGTTTATAAATGTTTGTGTAGCTTAAATAATCTAGTCCACACATTATTATATCATTTAGTGGGGGTTCAAACACATTGTCCAGAAGTAGGAATTTATGTCAGGGAGGTACCTTGCCTATGCAGTCATAAGTAACCAGATTACGTTGCATAACTTAACTCCTCCTTTCTCACTTCTGGTGATACCAAGTACAGCCAAATCTATATAGATATATTCTATCTTCAACGAGCCACTTCTTGGCTGTTTTCTTGAGTATCAGGGACGGTGTCTTAAATCAGCATAAAAGACACTAGTTCCATGTTTTCTCTCTGGGATCTGGGGCGGTAATTAGTCCCATCTGACAGAGGTAAGGGATCTCAAACTGCACCCAGAACTAATCCCCAGTAGGAGAAAACGAATTTGGCTGAGTGGTTGCCCATCTGGGATCTAACCCCAGCCAGTTGACGACAGTATCCACACTCTACTAATGAAGAATCAGATTCGCTAGGCTGGTCACTTAACTCACATGCCAGATCACAGGCTTCCTAAAAAACATTTTTTATACGACGAGGTGCGTTGTGGTAAAATTTCCCAAGGTGGCCAGAGGAAACACTTTAAAGACACTCTGAAAATCTCATTGAATTCATCATGACACCTGGGCGACTGCAGTCAGAGACCGAAATTGGTGGCATGCATCATTATGCAAGGGTGCAGTCATGTGTGAGGCAACCAGGACTGCAAGAGCTGTGATGAAAAGGCCAGACAGAAAAACCACTGCAGGAAAGTCTCCTCCAGAAACGGCAATCATTCTTTGTCCACATTGTCTAAGAACATTTCGAGCCAAAATATGCCATCTTGGAACTCACGGCTCCATACTTTCAACCCCACTGGATGAAATGAATGGTCATCATCATTCTTGATGGACAAACAACATAAAATATTCCGCCACGCTGGCTTTTTTGTGCTGATATGATAGTGTGGGCGTGGTATGATAATGGCCATGATAAGACAACTAATTTCAGTTCACTTTAGAGTGGTCATCGTCCCTAGAAGATAGTATCACTGTTTTTAGCTATTATTAATTGATGAGTAAGACGCCACTGTGATTCGATAATTTATCGTCAATATTAAACATATGTTTATACGCTCTGTTTTCCAAATTTAAATGTGTTTTTATATAACCATTTTAATCAATGGTAAATCGGCTTTTTCTGATCATCTTAAGTTTGAATATTTTTGAAGTTTCTTCTATCTGTCTTCACTAGGTTTCATTAGTATTACTGGGAATATTCCTGTAGATGTATGCACATCCATTTGATTGATGACACACGATAAATCTTGCGTTTTTCTGATAATATTTTAATATTTTTATTGTGGTTGTCATTTGGTATGACCACTTCCAATCAGCAGTAACGGGAGAATTTTTAATGCCTTTGAGCAATATCAAAAGTTCTATACATGAGTGCAGGTTTTCTGTCACTGATAATTGGTATATCTTGATTATCTTTGAATTATCTTAATCATGGTTCCAATTGTAAGATAGCCATTATCTGAAAAGCACCATTATGGTTCCGTCGCCCTGCTACTGAGTGAGTGCGTGGGCGACACTGTGAGCTGTGAAATTCGCGTGGAATGCTTTTACATCCGTCCTGTACAGTGAGCTGCATATTCGGAACAATGGCAACTGGATGTTGCTAAATTGACTAATTTGCCTTTTCGGTTGACGAGAGCATTTTTCAAGAGACTCCTGGGAGTCGGCGCTGAAGCTCCGGAGTTCGTGCTTTATGCGACGCTTTCGGAGGGTCGCCCTGCGGTAAAAGACCCAGCCATGTGAGGAAACCCGGGTCGATGAGGTCTTTCTGGTGACTGCCGAGTCCATCGACGATGAACTGTGGTGTGCGTGGATGAATTTTGTGTAGGCATTCTGGTGGCGGCATTATGCACAGTGTTCCTGTGCGGACTGTTGGATTGCCGAGACTCCTGCCTGTTCCACTTTTCACATTGGACAGTACTAACTAACTAACTAACTAACTAACTAACTAACTAACTAACTAACTAACTAACTAACTGAAAAGCACCAAATGGTGTGCAATCATAATATTATTAGACTGGAAGAGTTGTCATCAGATTACTTGGATTTATTACTTTGATTTAGATTACTCTGAATGCATACTTTTTTAACAATTGCGACCATCTGACTGTAATGGTATGCTTAAGCGTTCTTTCCTGTAAAAGTAGCAATGAACTCTTGTTAGTTTGTAATGTGAAATGCATTCAGGGTAGTTATTTCTTCAGCTTTGAAATGGTGAAGGCATACAAACTCTGCTGTAGAGTATTTATGTTCTGCAGGTCACACTGGACGATTTTTTTTTTTGTTTGTTTGTTTGCTTTTTGTTTGTTAGTTTGTTTGTTTTTTGTTTTTGTTTTTGTTTTTTATTGGGGGGGGGGGGGGGGGGGGTCAAATTTGGGTGTGTAGAACAACATAATTTAACATTATATATTGTCTGTTGAAGATCTGAAGTAAGTTAACATCGTTTCAGTTGGTTTATCGACAACACTTTTGAAAACACGTGTGATTCAGAAAATTGTTGAAAGAACGTATAAGAATTCACTAAAATAATGCCAACTCAGATTTATTTCTTGCTTATGGGAATAAATGAATTAACACAGATGGATATACTTTCTATCATTTCATGTAATATGATCATCATAAAATGTATAACCCAGCTATATAATTTTTTAAACAATGTTAATGGAATATGGAGCTCAAATAAGTCAATTGTGTAGGGATTGTTGGATACTTAAGCGTTCAGAAACCGACAAGTAAACAGCTGTATTTGTGGTTTTCCTTATGTTCAAACGTTAAGAACCAACACTGTAGTTTTTACATTTTACTACACAAAGCTACAACTGACTTTGCTGTGCCAAAGTGAGTCGAAAGTCTCAACGTGACACGTTAAACGTATCGGATATCACTTTCTTCCAATATGAATGAAAATATCACATATATAGTCTGATCAACACTCTTTTAGCTGAACACATGAGTGTCTTAAACAACAGTGAATGTAAACAGGCAAAATGATTTCAGAATGTTGCGGGATGCAACAGTTAGTAAGTCTGCTACCAGTGCACGATTTACTGTTGAAGTGATGATTCTGCCTGAACCACTTGCATGTAGTCTAGGATGGACGTGGTTAAACTCGGTGAGTTCTACTTTCAGTACCACACTGCCGTTATGTCATTCTAGTTTTCTACTTCAATTGCTATATTCTACAGCTATTGCATACTACTAGCAAAATCGTAGAAACACGCATCTATCTAACATACTCCAGATTACAACATTACAGAGAAAATGACAACTTTCAAATTATTTATACAGGTCTCACGATTACTGAACGGACGATGTCGTCCGATTATATATCTTTAGCGGTTCAAGCAGTACTGACAGACTAATTCTAAATTTACTTATTTTCTAACAGTCGCTGGGTCTCTTCCTCGACGAAGCCTCGACGAATTTATGTTCTGATCATGTGTTTCCAACAGAATTAGCTGGCTCGGCGTACCATGCTAACTACAGGCACGAACAAACAATGAAATGCTTTAGAAACGGCAGGACATTGGTATATAATCGTAAAACATACTTTAATCACAAAACCGGCGTAATTCATCGTGCTAGTTCACGCTGTTGTCATCTCCAGAGCTCATCGTCTTGCTAACTTTGATTTCGAATTAACAATGAAGTGTTATTTCATCGACCAACTCTTGCTTGTCTGCCACAGTGTCGTCACAGCGCAGATACATGTGTCATAGTGATGCTAATGCACAATGCCATTAACACATCTGAGGTGAAAACTGACATATTGTGACATAACAAGACACGTGAGACACACACGTTGTCAAATAATATAAATCAATCTATAAACTTCAATTAAGTGATGACAAACATCTAGGCCGTTAATAAGGAATCCCACTACATAGACATTCACAAATATATTAGTCGTGCAACACAGGTAATGACGTTCCATCTCTGAACAGGACACATCAAATTAGTTAATCTTTTACGAAGACTTAAAAAGTGGTGGGACGTCCAGATTGCGGAAGATATTGCAACCCCGTCTCTTCACTTTCTGAATCTTTAACTCTCTGAGCCCAGTGATCGGTGGTTCCCAACTTCCATACACAGCATATACACCCTTAGTTAATGCTCCAGAATTAGAAATGCGATTATAATTCGCTGTTTCTAATGTAACGTTGAAACCTAACAAACGACATTTCAATGAATTGCTAAAGAAGTTCTACTTGTCAAAGCGTGGTGCAATGTCATAAAACTGCATTATTCATCTGCAGATAGAATAACGTAAATTTGTCCACGCTGACTCAGGCTAAAAGCTTTCTAAGTTAGAAAGGCAAGGCAATCCTGGCCGTGGCAATGCATTTGTATACGAACATTGTTCAGTATATTCGGCACAGGCATTTTACATTAGACATCTAATGGAAATCAGACTGAGTAAGCAGCATGTGTTTCAATTGTACGTTTAAGTAAATTATTGACAAACTTGTGTCATGGCACGGCACTGTGTTCGACTTTGATGCCTCCTAGAGATCGCAAAGATAACTGAGAAGCATGATCGTTCCGACCAGTCGGTACAGCAACTGATGATGATGTATGCACATTGAAGTGAATCTTAATTCAAATAGAAATAAGCGTAGCAACGTGTTGTATGCTTTTCTTTAGAATGTCTTTCATACAGCACACCTGTATTTTGTCCAATTGTTATTTGTGTAGGTATGTAATTTACTTTAAATATCAATGACTTCATCTTGAAAATTATATGTTATAAAATTCATCTAATGACTTGCCAGACGTTGTTCCATATATTTCACAGCTTACTTAAATATTACAAGCGTACCAGATAAATAATTGTTGTTATATATTTTCTGTCACGGAATATCTACTTTTATTCTTTACTAGCGTGTGTAGAAAAATACATGTGAAATTATGTTTAATGCTACCTTTATTTTATTGATGGGCTAAGTACTGTTTGTCATTTCAAACATCATACGTAGATGCGTACATGATGGCATGCTGTCGACATACAATGTCATACTAAGGTACAATTAAAATGTTGTCATGAAACATATTAATTGTAAGAAGTAAACAGAAGGTGACGCGATTATTGGTTTCAATTGTGATTGCTTCAAACTTCTGTATTTCAAGCTATAGTTTACATAAAGCGTTTACAGTTCGGACAACATAGTATTGTGTTCCTTTCTCCAATCGGAGGACTGCCTGCCATAGCTATTAGCATAGATTCTTAACCAGTCTTTTGCTTTCATGATACTACAGCTATCAAAGAACTCACTGCTCCATACTTTCAACCCCACTGGATGGAATGAATGGTCATCATCATTCTTGATGGACACACAAAATGACACTGAAAGAGGGGTACAACTGGCCACAAATCTCTCTATTCAGTCAGATTTATAGTTGCCGATTGTTGAAAACAACGTCGGTGCACATCTTAAGAAGATAAAAATAACACTTAAATTGAGACCCGAGTCTTGCATTCACGATTTAAGCACCATTCCAGTGCGAATGTGTTGCTAGCAAATGCCACCATTGTTTACTAATTCTTATCTTCCCAAAACCTGAAGTCGAATATAGTCAAATAACAAATACTCGTGTTGTGTGTGAAGTGTTAAGCTTTCACATGTTCTAGGCCGTGTTATTTGAGGTATTGTAGCCAGATCGTTCTTATATACCGCTGTTACTTAAAACAAAAACATTTCCCAGACAATTATGAAAAACAATGTATCTGGCGCCTATCTCTGCGAATCCAGAGTCAATCCCAGAGTCGTAATGATCTCAAAACATTAATCTGCCACTTTTGGGGATCGAACCTGGATCACTTTCTTAGCAAGCTAACTTACTAACCATTATGTCACCCAGATTACTTAAAACTTAACTTCGTAAACGCGTTGAAACCCGAATTACTCAGTGAGAAATTACTGGAAATTAAAGCGGCAATGTACGCTGATGACCTGGTTTTGTGGAACGCAAATGAACATGCATCAGTGGCCACCATATTGCTACAGAGAGCTGTAGATACATTTGTTGCATGGGCGGATAGATAGATAAACACTGACAAGTGCAGCACCACTCTATTTACCCTTTCTCCGAAACAAAAGGCAGGGAGCATTCAGATAAATGGAACACCCCTAAGAGAAGATAAGGAACCAACATACCTTGGTGTAACATTCGACGACAAGCTTATATGGAGAAAACACATAAAAAAAGCCAGAAGGAAAATTGCCATCCTGAGAAAGCTAACTGGAACCACGTGGGGAGCCAGTGGGAAAATACTTAGCAAAGTTTATCAACAGAGCATACGACCATACTTGGGATACGGGTCTACTGCGTGGTGTTCAGCATCAAAAACTACATTGCAGGAGCTGGACAAGGTGCAAAATCAAGCTCTTAGAGTCATCACAGGAGGGATGAGATCAACCCCTATAGTAGCAATGGAGAAAATGGGGAGGACACAAGCTTTAGGAGAACGCAGAGATACAAAAACACTAATACAAGCAGAAAAGTTTCTCAGCTTGCCAGGCCACCCTATGAAGAACCGATTTGAAAACTTAGCTATGGGGCGGTTGAAAAGAAGTAGTTTCATCCACCAGGCTAAACAACTCTGCAGAGAAACCATCGATCTTCCCACTGTTGGTATCCCCCTGACAACTATTCCAGAGCGAACCCCGTGGAAAGATGAACATAGAATATCGCTACAAATCCAGTCAAAAGTGAGAGGAATATTTGACAAGGAAGAACAGAACAGTGTACAGCGCAGAACAGCCACTCTCAGCTTCCTTGATGACGAATACCCACAGGACCTCTGGATCCGAGTCTACACAGATGGGTCAGCACAAAATGCTGTTCGAAATGGAGGAGCGGGAGTGTACATAGAATACCCAAATAATACTAGAGACACGGCCAGAATTCCAACAGGAAAGTACTGTCATAACTATGATGCTGAAATTGAGGCAATCAAGATAGCCACAGAGAAATTACAAAATACCAGCCATGGTACACAACCTGCGGTGATATTGACAGATGCAAAATCCGTAATAGAGGCGCTGCTGTCTGGGAAATTGCCAGTTCTGAGGACACTACTTTCTGAACTTAGCAGTCAGCATAAGATCACCATACAGTGGATACCATCCCACTGTGGAGTCCCCGGAAACGACAAAGCTGGTCGATTGGGTAAGGAAGGAGCAAAAGAAGAACACCATACCACCAAAAGAAAAGAATGATCAAATCAATCAGAAGGCCACCAAACCTTACTCAAGACGACTACCACGTTATGGAAAGACCAGAACAGGTCATTCTTCTGCGCCTCAGAACAGGACACAATAGATTACGCAACCACATGTATACAAAATTCAAGATTGGTGACTCAGCCAAGTGCACATGTGGTTTGGCGTCGCAGACAGCAGAGCACATACTCCAGGATTGCCCAAACTACAACATACCCAGCCGAACCTTCTGGCCTAGAGAGACAACAGTGGAAGATAAACTCTATGGACCGCTGAATGAACTAAAAAAGACTGTTAGATTCATACAAGAGACAACATTGCAGTTATAAACATATTTCAGGCGAACGATAGAAGAAGAAGAAGAAGAACTGGAAATTATTGAGTTTGTTAACCAAAACTGAAACGGATAGCGGGCACTCGAAGAGATAGGGTTATGGTTTTACACCGTAACAGGGGAAACCATTTAAGGAAGCATACTTAAAATTAGATTTCATTGAGGTCCCAGTGAGGTTTACTAGTGTTTTACTGGACTGATCAGTACCTACAGCTTGTGTCATTTACTAAGGAGACAGAGCATCAATGACTTAGAGAGAGCAGTAATGACTTAGCTCTGAATGTTATGAAATGGATTATGTTTTGGACATTTAACGCTTTATCTTTTCTGTGTGTTTCTAAGCAATTTCCTTTAGTTGAATGTAGCTTTTGGTTTTAACCCATGTTTTTAGACAGGTGCAGACGCAAGTGTCTCGACTGTAGAAAGTCAGATTAAACAAAGATGACCACACAAGATAATTCAAGCCAATCAGAAAAATGAATTGTTATCTTAAATAAAATGATAGGTACAGACAGTCCTATAAGTCTTGAAGTGACAGTGATTATCCAATGGATTTTCTTTGCAGTTGTGTGTCAAGTAATTAGCATTGTTGGTATTGGAGCCAACGTCATTAATATTGTCTGCTTCGTCAAACAGGGTTTCAAAGACCCCGTCAACGTTAGTCTTTTAGGTAACGTATACAATATTTATTTTTATCGAGGACTACATTAACATGTATATACATTGTTTCGCTAATACTATATTATTATAAATAGATGGGGTTAATGCCCTACATTAGAATACTCTACACATACTACGTAATATACACCGCAGGCACTATCCTGCCACAGAAATGACTTTCTCACGCAGCGTGCTGTATGGGGAACCTAGGTAGCATTAAAAATAACATTACCACATAGCAAAGACAACAAAGAAAATAAAACACCAAAAAACAAAACAAAAATAACACTTAGTGATAAATGAATGTGAACTGAAAACGCTGGAAAATCATCAGAAATAACAGGCACGGCTAAGCTCGCACAATACATAAACAGACAACAATTGCGATACTAACTTCTGAAGAAATGTTTAGAGCGAATAATACTGGTGTACATAAATGTGTAGTCTAAGAATAGCAAAAACAATTAAATCGAGTATAACTTGATATAACTACTTACATAAGTGTCGCGGAAATTCTTGGAGTGTCGATCGATGAAAGACTGTCGCCCCATTCGTCTACAGGCGGCAGCCATCCTTTGAAGTTAGAGACAGACTGTCCTGGTGAAAGTCGGCAAGATCTTTTCTTATGGGGGAAACAGTTCTCCAGATTACAGGCCGGCAAGACTTTTTAGAGTACCGGGACAATTCCCCAGATGAAAGCGGGACAGCCAGCCAGTTGTTAACATCAAGTCGGAAAAGGAGAGAAAAAAATAGTTTATTGACGCCTAGTGTCTAGTCAGATTTGTGACGTCATTCAGACACTGTATTAAAACAGTCTGGATAAACAACTTTGGCGGGAGTCGACCAAATGTTGTGAGACAACAAAGACGTGTGTGCTATTCCTGGTTTGATTAGGGAGAGAGACTACAGTGTCTTATGTTGATTTACATCGGCGGACATTTATCCATTGTGTTATTTAGTAGTCTCGATTTCAAACAGGAATAAATATATGGTATTTAATTAAATTTGCCGACGACATAGTGCTTTTTGAGTTCAACACACAAGGATGCCCAAGAGAAAATAAACCACCTCCAAAATGTGTCAGGGCAAATTGGTCTCCAAATTAACACCACAAAAACAAAAACTATTGATCTTACCAACAGTTCAGATGACACCAAATTGAAAAGCTACGTTCTTGAAAAAGTCAACAGCTTCACATACCTAGGAAGCAAAATGACATCTACAAGGGACTCAACACCAGAAATATCATCTAGAATCGCACTGGCATCTGGTGCCTTCAATAAACTGTCAAACATCTGGAAGTCAAAGACACTCAGCAAACACACAAAACTTAAAATCTTCAACTCTTGTTTGATTCCAGTGTTAACGTATGGATGTGAAAGTTGGAAATCAACGGTAGCTTTAGATAAAAAATTAGACAATTTTGAGAACAAATGTCTTAGAAGACTTCTAAACATCCACTGGACAGACTTCAGAACCAATTCGCAAATAAGACAAGAGACTAAGCAAGATACAGTATCCAATTTCATAAGAAGACGTCGTTGGAACTACATCGGCCACGTACTCAGAATGGAAAAGTCAAGACTCCCCTACCAAGCCCTCATATGGTCACCAGTAGGGAAAAGAAAACGGGGAAGACCAAGAGAGACCCTGCGTAGAACCATCATTAGAGAAGGCTCATTCAATGGCCAAGTAAATATCCAAGATCTACAACAGGTAGCAGCGAACCGCCAAACATGGAGAGACAGGACTTCTGCCCTATGCGCCGCCTTAGGCTCAAGAGGAAAGACTAATTAATTTAATTAAATAGACCCAAATTAGATTATTCTTAGAAATCGAGTGTAGTAGTGTGCGTTGGGAGAACGTATTATAAGAGCGTCGGTAGTAGTTGGCTATCGCGTTGCTTAAACTAGTCAGTGTGAGATATCAATTAACTCAGTGAGTTAAGAACAATGTAGCGGGATGATATTTAGGGAGATTGAGAATGGTTCGGGTGATAAAGGAAAGGTCAGATGGTAGGATCTTCCAGTAGGGTATCTACTGGGTTTCTGCACTTTTTCTTTAGTCTTTCCTTGTCTTACCATGACTCAGACCGATGTGATGAGCTCCTCTGCCTTATGACAGAGTTCAGTTATCTGTTATATATCTGAGTGCAGCCGTTGGCCTACACTCACCTAATAAAGGTTGGAATCGGGTTGCTCTCACCAGGTGTGTTCTCTCTTTAACAGGTTTCCACTATGTTTTACAAAAAGCTAGCAGAAAAGTCATAGACGAAAAGTCATGGCTCGATCATTGAAGGCAGTTTTTACTCAGCGGCTTTTGCACTGGGCCCATAACCCAGAGGGTCTGCAAGAATCTGGCCGCTGCTGAGGGGGAACCTATGATCATATAAGAGTGATTCCTCAGTGGTAGTTCTCATTATAGTAGTGTGAAGACACTTAACATACCACCAGTAACAGGAACAATAGTAGTTATATAGAGAACGTGAAAATTAACATTGTGTTTTCGAAATGGGGAATTCCAGTGAGACATTAACCAATAACATTGAGTTTCCCAAATGGTGATTTCCTATGAGGAATTAACTACTAACATTTTTGTTTCAACGTGACAGTAAACATTATTTTACTATACAAGGATTATCTGATCACAGAACTTTTAGGGACATATTAGTTACACTGCGTGTGTCAGATTCATGGTCAGTATTGGACTATATCCACTATTGATGACCAGGCATCAGCACTATCCAAGAACCATTGGAGGAAGTCGACACTTGGCCGGAGAGACTCATCATTTGGTGAGATCTTCTGTAATTGATCTATGGTGCTGTTGTGTGGCCGGTACTGTGATGAAGCAGACTTTGCTCCTGAGCTGTTCGGTCTGATTCTGCATACACACTAGATTATACGACAGACATTCTACACATACACTTTGCACATACCTGACACTTTTCTTTATTAAATTAATGTGCCATTTTGTTAGAAGCTAGTGTTGAGTGGTATGTTTTGGAAAAGAATGAGAGGGGGGCATGGTCCAGTGGTAAGAGAGAGAGAGAGAGAGAGAGAGAGAGAGAGAGAGAGAGAGAGAGAGAGAGAGAGAGAGAGAGAGAGAGAGAGAGAGATCCAAAGACTGACGGGGTGTTGTGGACATAAATCCAGAAGATCCTCAAGATAATGAGATGGGGTTAAAAGAATGTGGGTGTTTATTCCCCTCACCCCAGGGACGACACTTATTACGACTAGAAGTCAACGCATAAGGAAACTAACACGAATATAGCCACTGCAAACTATAACACCACTACCTTGGTGGAATGGGTAAGGCGCTTGCTTGTCGGCCCGGAGATATGTCTTTGAATCCTCTTCGAAGTGGAGTGTTAGAAACCTAACATGGACTCTAAGGGCCACCAAGCCTAAATTGGTTACCAGTACATTTCGCGGGAAGTAAACGAGGTGTGCATGCTATTGACAACATCAGCTCTTGGCATCACCCAGTGAGTGCCCATGTCGCTAAAAAATGGGAATATAGCAACATATACCTGCACCCGTGTGTTACCGAAACCATTACAGGAACACAAGAACAATATCACCGTAATCTGCCATGCGTGTCGAAGGAAGGGGGTGGGGGTGTTAGGCAGGCTATGCATTTGCCTTCTCCGTGGCAATGAGGTTACCAACGCGGTTCGTAATCACGCATAACGCAATTGAAACACTGCTGTGGGCGATTTGGCAGCAGACCGCATTTGGTGTTGTTGTTTTTTTTTTAAATGTTATGAGTGCCGGTCATTCAGAAAGCAATGGCAAATTACTGAACATAAACTTGGCCAGGAATCACGAACAGCCAAAAACCAATGCGAAGGAGAGTCGTCATTATGAAGTATGTTACCAATAGGAGAAAGCTGCAAGGAGTTTGTATGGATGTCGTACCTCCTTACACTTACACCTCCAGAAATGTCACTTGTACTCTTAAACGTATGTATCTTTAGTGAGTACTAGTATGCAATGTAGAAGAAATAGAGCATTTTATGATATGCAATTTAAGATTATGCGGCAGTAGTTGAAAGGAAAGAGACAAGAATCTCCTAAACATAGGTGGACCAGTGCGGCGCCCAGGCTATACTTATGAACAGGTAAATCACAGAGAAAAATTGGCTCTAAATACATCTTACGAAAAAGAGTGTTGAGGTGCTACATATAGACTGAACTTTTGCATGGATGTGAAGAGTGGACAATGAGCAGTCAAGCTGAATAAAACAACAATTGACGGCTGTGGAAATGCGCTTTCTGAGTAGAATGCAAAGAATGCCATGGGCAGGCAGAAAAACCACTGACCAATTCTTACAGGAAAGAAATGAAAATCGTAAACTGATTAGATAAATTAAACGTAGACAGCCAACATGTTTTGGGCATACTATAAGAAGAAATAAATTGGAGAACTTGATCACAAATGGCAAGATCGAGTGAAAGAGAACAAGGGGAAGACAGAGAAGGAAATACCCGAATGCTTGGCCACGTGGCATAGTCGAGACAAGAACATTCCGCTGATCCACAACTCTTGTGATCCAATGAAGTGGCAAACCATAATTGCCCACGCTTATCGGAATGTCACATGATGGATGAATGGATATTTTAAGTGGCGGAGAAAACAATAACACAATTAAAACAGCAACATTTTAAACGACACAGTCAAAATAAGGTTGCATGTTATTATGTGATAACCAACAATCAATGATAAGAATGCACTGGTAGAATGGAATTGTACGTTCAAGACGAAAGTATTACAAAGCCAACGGGTGACATAAATACCACGCTAATAAACGAGGACGTTGGTTAATAGACGAGGATGAGTATTTTTTCTATGACTGCTTGCGCAAACAACCAGTATTTTAGTTTATTTATTTTTGTTTTGTTTTGTTACATGGGGAATTCTCCCCCCCCCCCCCCCAGTATAAACGAATGCTTAAAACACAGTGGGTATAGCAGTTGGCAAGTTGGCAAGGAATACAGTTTAACGATTATACATGCATTAACAAGAAATACTGATGATCTTTGGATATTTTTGTTTCGTTCGCATATCCTTTACAGGACATCGCTGTCAACATCAGCATCTGTCAGCTGATTGTTGATTTCTTGGCAAGATTACGCTCAGTAGTTTGCCATTGCTTTCAGAACGACTGGCTCACATACCCCGTAAGGTATCGACGAGGCGAGAACCGCCATCTATTCTCGCGCACGTCACGTTACTCACGAGAATATACCGGGTTACGGAGAAAGTCGCTAACCCCTAGGCGAGGGAGATATATCTTTTAATAAATAATTGTCTGTTCATTGGACAGTAATAAAGATTGTTATTATGTAGTGAGAATCTGCAACAATTAGTAGACGCGGTTGTTGTACACAGTGAAGCAGCTGGGGTTGGAATTAAATTGTAAGAAGACACAGGTTATGGTCGTCACTAGGAAGAACGAAGTACCACAATGTAATAAACAAGTAAATGAGAATATTCTACATCAAGTGGATCGATACAATTATCTCGGAACAGTCATAACATCTGATGGGAGATGCCTTGAAGAGATTAGAACAAAAATCGTCCATGGCGAAAGTAGCCTTTAGCAAGATGAAATACATTCTGACCAATAAAAAGATGTCAATTGAAACGAGAAAAAGAGTGTTGAGTGGATACATAGAGCCTATTCTTTTGTATGGATGTGAAACTTGGACAATGTGCAGTCAAGCTGAAAAACATATGATGGCTTCAGAAATGTGGTTTCTGAGAAAAATGCAAAGAATACCATGGACAGACAGAAAAATCAATGACCAAGTACTACAGGAGACAAATGAAAATCGTAGACTGATTAGAGAAATTAGAAGAAGGCAGTCAACAGTTTTTGGACATGTTATGAGAAGAAATGGATTGGAGAACTTATTGACAACTGGCAAGATCGAGGGGAACAGACCAAGAGGAAGAGCGAGAGGAAAATACCTGGATGGCTTGGCCACATGGCATGGACGGGGGTGGAACACTGAGCTGATCCACGACGCTGGTGATCGGGGTGAAATTGCGAGTCATGACCGGCTACGCTTTCCGGCATGGCACATGATTGATTGATTGAACGGATGCTATTAACAAACAACAAATGGATGAACAAATAGGCGTCTAACCAAATATATCTAGCACTAATCAGGCAGTCACATAATAATAGAGGATTGCGTTGAACTGAATTCGTTACTCTATATTGGATATAACAAGGCCTTTGACAACGAACTACGTGATCCCATAGAAAATCATGAACGTAATAAAGGCAACATGTTACCCTTCATAGTTCAATATCGTTGACAATTAATTGGTGCAATTGAAATAATAACAGGATTAAGACTGTTGTCACCTTCATTATCTTACTGACTAAGTACTGGTTTATAAAAACAAAAATAAATACACTCTTCAAATAGTCATACAAGACCGTATGTGTTATTCCATGTTTCCAGACAGTGTATACCTAAGACATCTTTTTTTTAAAGGATCTATTTTTCGTTTTGATTTGCCAGGTTCATCAACACTAGCGATGTTCGTCCGTCATGAATAACGAGGACCATTCATTCATTGCATCTTTAGATGAAGAACGAATTACTTGCTCTTTAGATTTGATTATAGTGAGGATGTGGTCGCGGAACACCTTCGTCCTCACTCTCTCGTCTGCGTCCATCTGGGTCCAGTGGCGAGCATGGCAAGACGACTGGAAGGTGGACACAGATGCAGTGGACGTTAGGCTGCCACGGCCAGTTATCCCTGTATATATTGGCTCTCGAGAGCCTCGTGCAAACGGCCCTTCCGTCAGTTCCTTTAATTTTCAGTTTTAAGACAAGCGTAGCGACAGGTGAATGAGCGTACGATTACTGATAGGATCAACCAGATATGCATCGCCGGGACGGACTGACCGTCAGGACGGCCACATACACATGCTAGTGAGAAACTGCCCACAGAAGATATTACTCGTCTAAGTTGCGAACAAATCTCCCTATTTACGGTAAACACTAGCAGGCACAAGCAGATAACATTGATGCTTCTGCTGTAGTTATTAATAATGATAATGTCATACTCGTGTGTTGCAGTGTTGGCATCCTAACATTACAATCCACACGTGGGTACGGTGAGCAGCCATAATTGCCAGTCAAATTGTAAGGTACGCTTGAGTTTAAAGTGTAGACACTTACTTCATAAAAATGGATACCATATTTACTGGACTAGAAAACAATGGTGCTAGAACAGGCGACGAATCTACGCAAATAAGGCAACGGGACATGTGTAGCTCGAGTTCTTTAGACAGCGCAAGCCGTCGCAAAAGATTTACCAGGTGCGAAAGATTAAGGGTAACATGTGCGCTCATAATTCGAAGAGAACACCAGAGTCCAAAAACTGCGACATATTGTCGAACATGTATGTTTACATAGAGGTCAGAGTGGCCTGTGAACGAAGGCAGCAGTGACACGGTTCTCTATGAATAACCATATTGTCAACACTCCAACACCAACTGTAAATCTGGGTTCAGAGACGGTGGAAAGAACGCAGACAATGAACTACCTGGGGATAAGTTTTGATCGAAGTCTTGCTAATCATGAGCACATAGATAGGATGATAACAAAAGCAAGCGAGGTTTGGCTGCGATGGGGGTGATGGCGGCGGCAAGCTGTTAGCTGCGCATCTATATCTCCTTTACGAGGGTCTGGTCCTTTCTGTTTTGGGGTATGTGACGGCGAACCTGACTATCAGCCGTATGCAGATGGAATGGATAGGAAAGGATACAAAACGAAGCTATGCGTATTATTCTTGGATGTACAAGAGATACAGCATGCAGGGCGATGCGCTACCATCTTGATTTTCCAACCATGAGGGGCGAGATACAAATTTGCAGAACACCTGCTTACCTCAGAGTCAATGCAAACATACAACTTCCACTGCGCCGTGAAATTAAAAGGGTAAAGGGCAGCCTGTTAAAAAGAGGAAAGTCGTGGATGGGTAAAGCCGATGAAATTCTTCAACATGTGTGTTCACTTGAGGACTTAGAACCTGGCGAGAAGTGGGTACGAATGCCAACAGATGTACGTACCTCCTTTTTTTCGATTTGCATCCAACTATACCGAAAATGCAGACAAGAAAATATTGCCACAGTGGAGGAAGAAGTACAGGCTTTGATCTTTCAAAATTCTTTGGAGGGTGATGCTGTCATTTACACAGATGGGTCGATCGTTCGACGAGTGAGAAGTTCAAGGGCTTTTACGGCTCAAGCCTGATAGAGAATTGTGAATGGAGATTCTGGTGCTTTTGCTTTGACCACAAGTAGCCTGACTATGGAAGTCATGGCTGTAAGTAAAGTAATATCATGGCTCGAGACACAGACATTCACTAGGGCATGTTTCCTTATTGACTCAATGAGATAGGGTGGATCCGAAGAAAGTTGCTGCTGTCTCTGGAACGGACTTGGTTGGTAAAGATTAGTTTATTTTCGTGCCAGGGCATAAGGTATAAGAGGAAATGAGCTGGCTGATAAGCTTGCAGGCATGGCTACCGTGGAAAACGGACGAGCATGGACCAGGCTGACATTCTGAATGCTCTACGAGAAGTAATGCGTTTGCGAGAACCAAGTGATGACAGTGAATATACACCCATATTCAGACAGCGAGAACAGCAAATTAAAAGAGAAATGACCGAACAAGAACACTACGCGGGAAGCCAAAGAAAATTAATAAACCAACACAGAACTGGTGTCGTCAGTTGCTTCACGCCGCGAGATTTACTGAGGATGGGATCCGAGCACTTATGGACCGAATGGTTCGATGTGCAATGAGGGTGACATGTCGACTAACTAACCAACCAACCAACCAACCAACCAACCAACCAACCAACCAACCAACCAACCAACTAACTAACTAACTAACTAACAAACTAACTAACTAACTAACTTGTCCTACATTTTAACAGCGATAGCTTTCAAATTGCATATGGACTGATGACGGAATAGTTGGACGTTGTTGTTGATTTCTAGTTAATAAAGCAATGGTCAACGGCTGAGTGTAAAATTGCCTAGACCTGGGGTTTATCGCAACATCCTGCAAAGGAAATGCAACATTACAAAAAATACCCCAACGATGTTAGTACGTTAGAGTAATCGACACTGAGCTACACTGATAATGGCGTGAGCTCTGTCGTATGCCTGCACTCGTCGTCCGTCAAAAGAGGAACACACTAGTCATATATCTCTCAGTGCATTCAGGACTAAGTATCACATAGCGTAGAAGGATCCTGCTTCGAGATATGTTATTGTTTTTATTATGATGTCAATAAAGCATATGCGTTCTTAATCTAAAGGTTTGGCAATATCTGACATGGGCTGCCTGTTAACGCTCTTCTGGACCAATATATGTAACACACCACCGTTCGTTGATGCAGATCTCCCATTTGACACGGTTGAGCTTCAGCATTTGACAGCGGGGATGCCACATACCACATTTGCTAGAGTCACCGCTTGGATCACAGCATTCATCACATTTGAGAGGTGTTTATGTATAGCGGCACCATTAAAGGTACTTGCTTACATGACACGTATTTTTCTTAACGAGTGTTCACATCTTTCTTCTCTCAAGTTGCGTGTCCCGTTCTCTGTGTTTTATTTATGTTTACGAATCGATTGCTTGGACTGCTATATATACACGAATGAGACAGCCGTTCAAGAAACAAATGGCAGTCGTAAATTGATTAGATAAATTAGATGTGGAAAGACAAGATCTTTGCGCACTATTTGGGGAGAAAAGAACTTGAAAACGGAGTGACTTCAGACACACGTATTATTCCAAGAGCAAGGTAAGCATTCTTAGAAACATACCAGGACGGCATGACTACATGAAATAATCGGTTGAATAATATAGACCTGATCCATGACCCTGGTAATCGTGTAGCATTGGTGAAGTTTGATCCGCCGCTCTTATATGCATATCAACGATGATCACGACAATGGTGAATACTAAAACACTGTGACAGAATTGGGAGATTGACAAATGACCACATTTTGGAAAATAGTGTATAATTAAAGAGATTCCGTAGCTTCAGATTCTGCTGATGGTGTCGTAAATTAATTAAAATAAGACCTTACTCTAAAAGTTGAGTTGAGTTGAGTTAATAACCGACATTACTGCAGTCAGGACATTCCCATACGTGCTCCGTCCCCTCGTTCAACAGCTAGCGAAGAGTCATACTACTAATCGTTCCCACAGCTATCTGATTAAACGTTCTCCTGGTCATCCCTCTCAGTTTTGAGATTCTTCCAGAACCCCGCCGATCCCCGTCAATCTCATTCTTTCCACAATATGTGTTTTCAATCTGTTACTCGGACTTCTCCACCTGATCCCACAAGCGCACGACAACCTCCCCCTTGTCTATAGGTAAACTACCACTAAGAGGTGCATTCCCTGCTAGCCTATCAGCCTGTTCATTCCCCGGTACCCCCGCATGGCCAGGGCAGAATATCCATACATTTCTCACAATCTGTGACCTCTGAAGCGACGAGCCAAACATTCCTTTCTCCGCCTTACTAAGCATACTCTTTGAATCCGTAATGAATACAACGTGTGTTGCAGTAGTCTCCTTTAGCCACCTGAATGCGCTGATACTGCCTCCACCTCCATTCTCATGCTGGAGTTCGTAGTCTCATATGCCAGACTCTCCATTTTCAAGACTCGTCCATTAGCCTTTGCAATAAAAGTCCCAGCCACTACATCTGTTTCTCACGACTGACCCATCGGTGTAGATGACAATGCCACCTTGATGTTTGGTGCTCTGGATCAGCTGTTGCACTTCAAACTCAGTGCGACCCGCTGCCCCTTCTCTGCACTCACGACCCAGTGTTATTATTACATTAGTACCAGTCCGTCATGTCTTCCGGAACTTCAACCCACTCTCTTTCACGATTGATGGTCTCTAGAGCACACGCGTGACTTATATAAATTTCTGCCTGTGCCAACCACGACCTGCCTCGTCCTTACTCTAAAAATATTATATTAACTATCATAAAAATGTTTTGCATATCCTTTACAGGACATCGCTGTCAACATCAGCATCTTTCAGCTGTATGTTGATTTCTAGGCAAGATTACGCTCAGTAGTTTGCCATTGCTTTCTGAGCGGCCGGCTCAGTTATCCCGCAAGTCACCAGCGGGGGTCGAACCGCTCCCAGCTCTCGCCCTGCTACGAGACTGCGTGATAAACGGGATTACGGAGAAAGTGTTGTAACCCCTCGGCCAGAGAGACCGAACTATCATAAGACCATCGATTTAACATGACAACGTCAATTAAAATCAAAAATAACTCATGGTTCGAAAATAGTAATGCAATGTGTGTCCCGCTCTTTGTATTTGTGCATTTATTTTTAAGAACCAAATGGACTGAATGGTTCGATGTGCAATGAGGATGATATGTCGACTAACTAAATAACTAATTGTCTTGGACTAACAGAAACAAACGAATTAGACAGTCTTTCTAGAAACTAATGACAGATTGGGGTCTTGTCGGCGGCGCTTTCTTTAGTGTAGTAGATATTGGGCTTCTCTGATAACGTCATGAGCGTGACGGACGAGGGTTCGACGCCAGAGTCCGACGTCCGTCAGCAGAGGAAAAGACTGACCATCTATTCCTCAATGGATTCAGGCCTCTAAATGAGCTGACCCTAACACATAACAGACCAATAGCAGGTTCCTGCCCAGGACCATTGAAACAAATGTCATCATGTCAAGGTTAATGATCTAAAGCAATCACAAAGGCAACGTTCCTATAGTCCAGTAGTTCTCAACTTTTTTTGGCCCGAGCACCGTTTGAGAACCACTGTTATATACTGTACTCATCCGAAGAGAGGAAGTCTCGCCAAAGAGAGTACTAGAGGGCAAAACAACTTTGAAACAGAAGAAGGGTAGTAAAAATAAAATGCTTACAAAACAGTTATACACAGACCTAGCAATGCAGATCATTGTCGACGCAATGAAGAATATTGCGTGTTTATATTGTGGCAGCATGATAAGTTTAGATCAATAGATACACGACGGGTGATGTGATCAAATTACACAAGGCGACATTACTTCCCAGAACATTCCCATTTCCCCATTTAAGCTGGGTACAACCTCTCGTACGTGGCAGCGAGTAAAAACAAAATAGGCTTAGAAACTGATCCAAATGGAGCTAATTTTAAGCAAAAGCTCTATAGCTTTTAATGTCCGAAAGATAGTGCTTACATATAGTATTACACAGAATATGTTCTATTGTTTGGCAGTGTATCTTACACTTCTTCTTCTTCTTCTTCAGCGTTCCGAGCCATTGAGGTTCTTTGCTGCAAATACAATCTGTCTCCATTCGTCTCTCTGGTGGACCTTCTCTTGCCAGTCGTTGATTCCAAGTGCTTGTAGGTCTGTATGTATATTATCTCTCCACCGCCTTCTTGGTCTACCTCGGGGTCTACGGTCATTTATTTCCTGAGTGTAAGCGAGTTTTGTTTCCCTATTATCTTCCATTCTTTCTATATGCCCCAGCCATTGTAGTCTATTAGCCTTCATGATACCAGTGATTAGCGGGGACTTAAACAAATCATAAATGTCTTTGTTACTTCTTCTTTTCCACTCTCCACTTTGTGTATCCCTAATGGGTCCAAAGATGCGTCTTAAAATTTTGTTCTCAAAGGTTTGTAACAAGGCTTCGTCTCCTTTCGTTGTACTCCAGGTTTCAGAGCCATACAGCACAACTGGTCTGATCAGTGTTTTGTATATTCTGTATCTTACACTGCTAATAAATAATTAGAGCTTGGAGGCTACGGAAATGTGGTTTCTGGGAGGATTGTTGAGAATACCTTTGATTGCCAGGATAACTAACAATTATTGTTTTAAAAGAACACAAGAACATAATATATTGTATACGCGCATAATCAGGCGACAAACAGTGTTCTTTGATTATATTATAAAAATTGTTCTATGAGAGAACATAGTGCAAACTAGGAACAACCAACGTATATCACTGCTGCTGCTTTGTTAAAACACAATATGACCGTATCATAATCATGTGTGACATAAAGTAATTGTGTTCTCTGATAGACTGGACCAGTATGGTATTGTTTATTAACGTATAGTGTAAGCATTAAATACAATGCTTATGTCGGCTTAGGGAACATAACACCGACATATCGGTTTAGAAGCCAGTCACAGAAGATTTTGAAGGTGACCGCTTTGAGTAGTTTCCTAATTGTATAAGCGTCAGCCGATCATAAAGCAATGACCACCTACGTAACGTAACATTGCTAGAAAATTATAAACAAACTGTGGTGAGGTTGATTGTGACCACCTGTAAAGAACACGTAACTAATAGTTACCCCCTCTCACAAATGGTTCACATATTTTATTTGGAATTCCTCCACAGGTGAAGAGTATTATTACTTCTAGACGAGTTTGCATTATCATCGTAAGCTTCTTCATTATTCTCCTATTCAGCGTTGCTCCTCTTTATGTTGTCGCTCGCCTAGACCAGAGATTCGACGTGAGGAAAAATAGGACCATCATTGGAATTGTGTATGCAGACAACAGAGAAGAAGTTGAACATGTGTCTTTCCCTATTAACAACGTGTTTATCCCTTTCACTGCTTTCACGGTCATAATTTCATGCACCTTGATTCTTGTGGTAGAACTAAAGAAGAAAATACAGTGGAGAATGGAATCGACAATATCAGCACAAGCAGAGAGCATTGCCTCTAGAAATCAGAAAGTAGCTAAGATGGTGGTTATCATTTCTACATTGTTCATCGTATGTTTTATCCCAATTAGTTTTGGTTTCATCGCTGTGATATTAGTACCAGAACTTTCGCTTGATGGTAGATACAGGAACGTCGTTATAATAATTGGTGCCGTTGGTTTTCTGTTGGAATCGGTAAATTCCTCCGTTAACATTATTATTTATTTTAATATGAGTGGCAAATATAGAAAGACCCTACGTCAGTTATTATGTCACAATAACAGTATAAATAGTAATGTAGCGCATTTTTACCAAGCAGCGGGAAAAGGTGTGATGTAGGGTAGAGAGATCATAACGCTGACTGTGTACGGTCCAATACAGAAAAGAATTACGGGAGAAAGAACATAACATAGGAATAATGGGACGAAATATCGCAAGGTCCCCGAACTACCAAGAACCGTGAAAGTAAATTGTAAGAAGTTATTCCAGAGATCTGAGGCAGAGACTGAGAATGAGCGTCTCTCAACCCAGCCAATTAGTTAAACAACTAGACAACAGCAACAAAAGAGAGTGTATAGAAACAAAACTATTAAACATGAACAACATCGAATGATCTTTATTGACCTCCATAAATTTAAAAATATACAGTAGGACAAGAATTCAAAATGCAAAACGAAGTATGTTAGAAAGCAACAATGTACAGTACCGCAATGAACTGTATGGCGCAACAAACGTATGATTTTGCTATTCATGTTAGGCGCAACCAACTCTCAGGAAAAGCTAGCACTCAAACAATGACATTTCCTAGAAATTAAAAAAATAAGAACATTTGCCGTTTCCATTTGGTCTGTACATAATTCTTTGTGATACACTGTTAGTTGGTGCCTAAATATAAGGCCGAGCCATATGAAGTGATGTTTTCTACTGACATCACATCATCATGTGCCATACCGATAAGCGTTTGCGGTGATGTTTTACCATCTCACGCGATCACCAGAGTCGTGGATCATCTCAATGTTCTGTCTCGACAATAGCACGTGGCCAAGTCATCCAGGTATTTACTTCCCCGTGGTCTCTTCATCAGAGATGATCTTAGCAGGAAGTAATATGATGCCCTAAATAACGGTGGTTATGAAACACCAGAGATTCGACATGCCGATGATACAGTATTGATATCCACATCTCAGAATGGTATAGAAAACTTAATAACCTCAACCCAAAGAAATTGTGAAAATCACAACGTATATCTTAACATAGCAAAAACAAAGATAATGCATACATATAAAACTACTATAAAGAAAGAAATATATATGTTAATCAGGAAAGATTGAAGGTGGTGGAAAATTTTGAATATCCTGGGTCATTGATTATCAAAAATGGTGACACAATAACATAAATTAAACGACGACTAACAATTGCTCTTCAAAGACTAAAACAACTGAATAAATTGTTGAATGAGGACAGATAGGAACTACAAAATTTAGATTTTTGAGAGCATGCTTTTTACCCATTGAAACTTACGCCTTTGAGACCTGGACACTTACCAACCAAGCTGAGCAGAGCGTAAATGCTTTTGAATACAAATGTTATAGAAGGGTTTTAAGAATGTCTTATGTCAACAAAAGAACAAATGCATCCATACTTCAAGAGTTGAATATTGAAGAAGGTTGGCTATTAAAGACGATAAAACAAAGACAATTGAAGTATTCTGGTCACTTGAAACGTCATGACAGTTTGGAGAGAACAATAATGGAGGGGTATATGCCTGGGAAGAGTGAAAGAGGAAGGCCAAAACAGAAGATGGGTGCAGGATGTGGTGGATGATCTCCAGATGAGTGTATCGGACGCGGGTCTTCTTGCTTGTGATCGAGATGTTTTCCGGAAGGTTGTTATGGGAGTGATGTTTTGTAAAGGACATGCTACTGAATGAATGAATGAATGTTCTCTTCCACTCATTCTTACCAGTTGTCACCAAGTTTTCTCATTTATTTCATCTCATAGTGTGTCCAAATAACTGTGACTGTTTTTGTCTAATTTCTCAAATCAATGTTCGGTTATCACTTATTTTCAGGACGTGGTCATTTATTTTCATGTCTGCCCATAGCATTCTTTTCAATTTTCTCAGAATCCACATTTTCAGAGCCATCAGATCTTTTTCTGCCTGTCTGCTCATTGTTACATAATTAACAGGCATACACTTTAAAATATTACTTTTAATCAAACACTTGTACATATTGACATGGCGAAAACTGGCGTGTTTCTTTATAACTCTTCAGAAAAGTTTGCTTTGTTGGTTTCATATACTGTTCTAGTATCATTAGTCTCATCCAGGCAATCATAGTTAGTTACTCTGACAGTCCATGGAATTCGCAACATTTGTCTTATGAACGGCACCTCGGTTGCTTCCAAGTTCTTCCAAGGGTAGGTTGAATGTTTTGATGATGTTGCATGTGGAAATTACCAATTCTGAACAATGTCGAAATATAAGATATGAGCTGACGAAGACATGGACTCAAAAAAAATGCTGATGATGACATGAACTTCCAAATAAAAAAAACAACAACTAATGATTAGGATATGAATTAAATCAAGTAGCAATAACGTTCTTGTCATGTATTCCTTGTCCCAGGGAGTCTGGTCAATGAACAAAGTATTTCCAGCAGAGTTAAAAGAAAATCTCTAGTCACAATATAAAGGAGGGCATTGAAAAGACAACTGAGCAGTTCTGCTGTAAGTAGAAGCCTAGACAGAGGGCGATAAATGACGCAGGTAACCTGTTATTTCCAAGTGATAACTTTCTTAATTATACAAGTGTACCCAGGTTTACAGCAGCTCTGAGCATAGACAGCATTTTAACTAACTCTAGCAAGTCAGGAGGTATGATAGAAAGAGAAAAGCTACCACCGCTATTTAATGAATGCGTTTAAGTCAAGCCAGAACTTAACATTGATATTAGTAATAATGAAGATGGTGTGGTGGATCGTCGTGGCATCATTGCCAAAATGGATACTTATTTTTTTCCTAATGATAGCTTTGTCGACCAAGAAAAGGTATTTGATTGAGTACATAGACACAAGCCGTAGGAAATCCTTAAACAATATGGAGTGAGTACACATCTAACAAACATATGTAGAAGCTTATACAACAACAGTGAATGCATAGTGAGAGTAACTGGAGGGCACTCAGAACCCTTCACCATAAGATCTGGAGTACGACAAGGTTATGTCCTGTCCCCACTCGTGTTCATACCATATCTAGACAACATATATAAAGAAATCATCAAAACAGAAACCGCAAGAATACAGCGTGACGAGAACACAGAAGAAGAGTTGAGTTGAGTTGAGTTAAGAACCGACATCACTGCACTCAGGACAATCCCATACGTGCTCCGTCCTCTCGTTCAACAGCCAGTGAAGAGTCATACTACTAATCGTTCCCACCGCTATCTGATTAAAAGTTCTCCTGGTCTTCCCTCTCAGTTTTGAGATTCTTCCAGAACCCATGCCGATCCCCCGCAATCTCATTCTTTCCACATATGGGTTCTCAATCTGTTCCTCCGCCTTCTCCACCTGGTCCCACAAGCGCACGACCACCTCCCCCTTGTCAATAGGCAAACTATCACCAAGAGGTGCATTCCCTGCTAGCCTATCAGCCTGTTCATTCCCCCGAACCCCCGCATGGCCAGAGCAAAATATCCATACAATTCTCACAATATGTCACCTCTGAAGTGACGAGAGCCATTCCACACGAAACACTCCTTTCTCCACCTTACTAAGCATACTGTTTGAATCCGTAATGAATACAACGTGTGTTGCAGTAGTCTCCTCTAGCCACCGGAATGCCGCTGTTACTGCCTCCACCTCCATTCTCATGCTGGAGGTCGTAGTCTCATATGCCATACTCTCCTTTTTCAAGACTCGTCCATTAGCTTTTACAATAAAGCCCCCGCCACTACGTCTGTTTCTCACCACTGACCCATCGGTGTAGATAACTATGTCACCTTGATGTGTGTTGCTCTGGATCAGCTGTTGCACTTCAAGTTCAGTGCGGCCCGCTGCCCATTGTCTGCACTCTCGACCCAGGGTTATTATTACATTGTGCCAGTCCGTGATGTCTTCCGGATCTTCAACCCACTCTCTTTCATGATTGATGGTCTCTAGATCACAAACCTGACGTATAAAAAGTTCTGCCTGTGCCATCCAGGACCTGCCTCGTCTTAGTCTATGACACTTGACCATATCCATTGCTGCATGCAGCGGGTGATCCCTATCTGCGGCAACTATCAGGTGCCATTTGGCCTGAAGGACCCTATGCCTATCCGTCATTGTTGGTATCGCCAGGATATGCCTCATGCATATAATTGGTGTGTTCTTTATGCGCCCCAGGATTAACCGCATGGCAGCATTCTTTATGCGCTCCGACCTTTCAAGCTGGCTCTTTGATACTGTAAGCAGCCCCAAACCATACTCATCTCATCTCATCTCATCATGTTCCTCTTGTACCTTGCGGTGTCGAGGTGAAGTATAAACATCGTGAGAGAGACCGATTATGGGCTTCATATGTCGATATTACTTTTTAGTTTTTCTACGAGCAGTAAACCATATTCAATAACAGAAATTATTAGCTGCTGAAAGAGCTTGCACATCATCCTCTGATCTACACCGGTTGCTGCCATAGCCCTAAATGTTATAAGTCCCCACCCAGCCTTCACCACCAAGGCCTCCACATGATCCTTAAAAGACAAACACCTGTCAAAGGTGATACCCAAGTACTTCAATTTTCTCTCCCGACTAAGAGGACATCCATTCAACATAATGCGCGGGACATCTGTCTTCACGATCCGGTTCTCCAGGGAGTACCACACAACCGATGCCTTGTCCTGGTGTATAATGGCCCCTGCGTCCCTGCACCAATCCTCTACCCTGTTTACTGCAAACTGTAGGTCTTTCGCCAAACTGGCCCTGTCTCTGCCCTGTTTGTACACCAGAACATCGTCTGCAAATGTCATGATTCTACCCACACCTGGTCTCTCAATAGCTGCGATTTTGCTGGTGTAGACATTAAAGAGCACTGGGGACAAGGCAGATCCCTGCGGCAACCCAGGTAGTACAGGGCTCAGAAGTCCAGGAACCCATGCGCAGTGCAACCTTACGCTCATAAAGGACTGCCCACCAATCTAACAAGGCAAGGGCAGACTTCCATGTCCAACAGTGTGTGTATTAACCGATCACACCTGACCCTGTTATACGCATCCTCCAGGTCAAGAGCTACCGCCACTGTCTCCTGTTTATCCTGGAAGCCCTCGTAGACATCAACTGCAAAAGTCACAGCACTGGCCCAGGTGTCCTTCACAGGGCGGTAACTCCCGAGTCCTTGGGGAAGCAGATTACGACTTTCAAATGTCGCCGGAGCCTGCGTCTTTTCCCATCTTTTCGAGGACTTTGCCATACGTGTTTTGCCGGGTTATGATTCGGTATCCATTAAGTATGGAGTGATCCTTACCTGGCTTTGGGAGTGGGACCAGGTAGCTATGCAGCCAATCGTGGGGTATTTCCGCCGTATTGATGCTTAGGTTGAAACAAAGAGCCACCAAGTCTCCCTCATTTATGTTCCTCATATGGGAGTCCCTCACCCCATTCCGGACCTGGCGCTGTGTCTATAGCCC